>JBCAUI010229971.1:0-30862 GCA_038406195.1 Haplosyllis anthogorgicola
CAGCCAGCGTTACTCAATAAACAACATAGCGCTCATCTTAACGCTTGTTGTGCATTAACGGATGGGCGTTAAGTTTATGAAAACACGCTGCAGGGCACAACACACAATAGGGATTATCAAAGTACATCCAATTCATGAATCAGTACACAGAATTGGTATCAGTTTGAGAACAATGGCGCATCAAAAGCTCAGCGTGAAATTCTTATGTCCTCTTTTTTGTTCTGGACGTGTCGAAACTGATACAAATTCCGTGTACTGGGTATCTTAAAAAATTAAATCGATTAGTTGACAAAGCACGAAGCCGTTCTGAGTGCCTCTATTTGTTCCAATTTTTTAATATTGCCTCTTTGGCATTAATATCAAGATGGAGTTGTATATTTTTTTTAGTATACAAGATAAATACAGCACAATGTTTCCAAAAATGTTTCAAAATCTGTGAGTTTTCAGTGATAGATGAGTACAAACTTTTCAAAACAAACTACTCTGATAACTTGATAAGTCCACCGTGGCTCAGCCTAGACTTCTGCAACATGCAATTTGCTGAGTTAAGGCAATAATAAAGGTGATTGCCTTTTCATCCTGAAGGAAACTAAATTAATATTTACAATCTGACATTAAAGTCTTTTCCACGACCTTTTTTCCGTTTGTACGTAGGCTAAACTCAAGTTGAACGCATACATTTTGCCTGAAGTTTCAGAGGATGACATTTCTGTCAGTTTTGAACAATAGAAATTCAAAAGCACAGCGTGAACTACTTTTGTTTTCTATATTGTTGTGGACATTTACAAATTGATAGGAATATCAGGAGCTGAAGTGAGGCTGAAAAGCTTATTCATGGCACTTCCTTTTGGGAACAGTAAGAGCTTGTATTCCATAGAATGTCACAGATTGCAATTCTATTATTGCAAAATGAAAACAAGTTCAGTTACTGTTTCAGTAATCATGTGAAATCTATGTCTAGAGATAGAAAACGCTACTTTATTTTGGAACAATAAATAAATTATATGCAAATAGACTAATGTAACTATCATGACCAATGAATATTGATGAAGGTGACAGTCATTGGATACGACATCCTGGGATCGGGGTGTAAATCCGGGTATTCACCTCATGTAGTGGTGGTAAGTTGTAGTATCATATCAATAAATAACACAACAGAGAATAAAATGTTTGTACAAATCTCTTCATTTTGGACATGAAGTTACTTTGTTCAGATGAAAGACAAGGCGTGGTACTGCAAATTGAAATCAATTTCAGCAGATGTATGGTAAAACAATTAGCAAACTTTCCGATCCTTAGTGGGGACATGTGAAAGGATGTTCAAATGGATCCTAAAAGAATGTTTTGTCAATGACCTAATGTGGCGTTAAATGTAGAGTGCCTGTGTTGTCTACCTCAGTTCCTTCCAAGTTTCTTCACGTAAACACAGAGAATTTTATGTTTCCAAGGCAATTAGTGTAATGTGCACTGATGTCATTAACCAGCCTTTTATTGGAACACGCAGCGTTATTTATCGAGATTTTGCGTTATTTATCGAGATTCAGCGTTATTTATCGAGATTCTCAACGTTGCTTATCGAGATTTAGCCTTATTTATTGCGGAAGGAAATTAATTTGTTATCAAGCTTTGAAACTTTAAGAATAAATTAATTTCATATTCCGACAATACATTTCCATACTGTGTCTTTTACGCTAACAAAAGCATCTATAATTCAAAATGAAGAGCCAAAACAAATCATGAAATTTTCTATCAATTTGGAAACTTTTAGAACAAAAGACGGAACAAAACTGCGCTGTACTGTTGATTCGCTATTGTTCTGAAACTACCAAGGATTTCATGATTTGGCAGAAATATTATCCAATACTTTTCACATAACGAACAGCATGGTGTTCTGTAGGCTTTTCATCCGAAAAAAAAGTTGGGCAAAGAGAGAGATACCATCTTTGAAGATTTCTTTGAAGAAAAATATTGAATTGTGATTAAGAATAAAGATTTTCATTCAAGGCAACAAAAGCCACAAATCATTCAGACTAATCAATTATTCTATTGTTGAAGGCCGTCTCTGATTGTCAATAGTTTGAAGTTTGAAGAAAGAGAAATCATAACTATGCCAAAAACTGCGCAAAAAATTAAAATTTCCTTTGGGAAAAATGTAAAAAAACTGCCTTCAGGCAGATGAGGTAGCCTCACATACCGGTGGCAATTCAAGGATCTCTTCCAGTAATGTTACATAGACAATTTCTTATTTTAAAAATGAATAACTGGGGATAAGCAGCCTAATGTATTTGTAACATAAGCTTTAATTACCATTTTACATGCATGAGAATTCCAATAGAAAGGAGCAATAACAGTGAGACACTAGAGAAATTGTAGTGCCCCCTACTGGTCGTTAATGGCCCAGAAATGAATCCACTGCGAGGTACAAAACATTTATTTGCGGATTCCTGCTGAGACGGATGTAGACTGGTATAAAGAAACCCAGTTACGGATACCTGCTGTGGCCAATATGAGAAGAATGATACAATTTCCATTGTTATTAGTAGATCTCTGTGATGAATAATTCGTTAGCAACATTTTCTTCTGTACATAATGACACTCAAATTGTCCAAAGACAGACAGCCGCACACCCGCCAATTCCAAGACGCAGCCACAGAGAGAAAGAGAGAGAGAGAAAGAGAGACAGAGACAGACAGACAGACAGACAGACAGGCAAACAAACAAACTAACAAACAAACAGACAAACAGACAGGACAGATAATGCTTAATGCTGAATTGCTTTGGACCAATACAATATAATGTATTTGTAGTAAATTACTGATTTTCTCTGAACACATACTATGATGTGTTTTACATTCCAAACGTTTCAGTAACATTCATTTCAAACAATTAATTACATTCATAAAACGTTTTCATTATTGATTTCATTCATTCTCCCACATTATTATGAGTTTGGTACAGAAAGCTTAACAAGTGATTTGTCCGTATCCATCAAGGTTTATCACGAGGTTGACACGTCCATTCAATCACAGCCTGGGACGAACTGGACCTAATCCAGAGAAAAGCTATTGTATTAGGTGCTGTGGATCTCTAAGACCTATATTGTTATGAATGAGGACATGAGATGCATGTTGTGGATTGCCTCACTTGGAGATGTGATTACTCAAAATACTGAATGGTTCTTGTGGGAAGCCAATTCACTATTTGTCGTCATCCCCTCCTACTGTCTTCCTCACTTCCCCATCCCTACAACTTGCCGTGCAAAGTCTAAGATTCAGTAGATAAAGTTTGCGTCCCACAAGGTCATTTGAAGGTCAAAATCAATTTGTATTTGTAACTTTTTTTGGTTTCAAGTGGAATTTTGATCAACTTTTTATTAGCAGCGGTCAATGTGATTTCCTTTGACTGAAAGGCATTCTTCCTAATTCAATAATTTATCTCACTGCCACATCACACAGAATTAGTATCAATTGTCGTTACAAAACACCCAATATATTTGTCACTCCGTGGGGATTTCACACTAGAAGATGTCGCCCTGTATGCATGCTCCATAGATCATCAATGGGGATTCTCGATTTGCAACAAATATTAGGACTGCGTTCCTTCAAAAACAAATACATGGGGTGTTCTCTATTGTGTACATAAGGGTATATAAAGAGTTCCCATAAGGTGCGATGTTGACTGTGTACTGTGTACAACACATTTGGTACAAATGAAGGCTACGGGATTATTCTAGAACTTTTTAGTGTTCGTGTGATCTTTCAGAGGATCAATATCCTATTAGGTTTTATGTGCATCAATAGTGCATTTATGACATCGTGTTTTCGTAAACTAAACGCACCCCCTTAACGCACCGACGGTAAAGCGGTAACGTTACGCCAATGAGGCTAATGAGGCTAATGCTCAACGCACGCTAAATGCACCAAATTAGCGGGCGTTTAGTTTGTGTAGACGCGTTTCGATCTTCAGCACATTTTTCTCTTACCTATATCTCGATTTATCTACATTACAAAACACGCAATATATTTGTCGAACATTCTTTAAAACTGAAATTGCTCTGATATTTCAATATAATAGATCATAAAATATCAACCAAAATTACTCATATAGGTGCTGCTATGTTGTGGTGATGTCAGATTACCCTCAAATAGGAGTAGAGAATTCATATACTGTAAAGCTCTCATTTTCACTGAACACCAGAAATATAGTTTCCAAGTCACTTTTTTGATCATATAAATTCAGCACTATCATACATAACTAGTTTGACATAAACAAAACATGGTAGCATTCAATTTCCTAATTTTGGTTTTGATTTTTAGTTTTATTAACTTGAAATAATAAAGAAATTGGGATTCAAAGAAATAACATTGGAAAATACCCCGGTGTTCTGTAATGCTCTCTCTCTGACTTGCTCTACCAAAGTGAATGCAACTCCAATGTGTGCAGAGAGTCATTTTGTCGGACATGTTTGTAGATTGGGTCAGACTATTGAATGCTGCATTAGAGTGAAAAAGAACAATATATGGGGGACCTGCTGAGACCACTGTGCAATAACTGTGAGTGGTTTAGTGACTCAGGTGAAACCTCTTTATCCGACTGTAACTAGTTTTCATTCACTCATTTTGTGTATTCTCATTAATACAGAGAACTTCATATTTTCTGCACCAAGAATCTCTATTCGTTTTGAAACAATAGAGTTTCTTGCTATGCTATTATTTGCATCAATAGCACACCGTTGGCTTCATTTGTTTCTATATGCTACAAACGTTATGCGATATTCCTGAACTGATTCAAGTGATTCAGAGAACTCACCCATGGTATGTATCGAAATTATGCTGATTTTACAGTTTTTTAATTAATATAATTTTTCTGAACTGTAGTTCTAAATGTCACAAGTCTGTGCATGTGGGCGATAACATAGGTACATGAGAATAGCGTGACGACACGTTCAATCATCGCTCTAAAGTGCCTCAATTACGTGAGAGTGACCAACGCTACAAACTACAGTGCGTGGAACCAACAACTACGAAAGATCTTGTTTTCCTTCTTTCGGGACTGCGTAATTACAAACTGTCCCTGCTAACTCACGGTACAGGACGAAAGGGCGGCCATTTTGCGCGAAAACAGAGCAAGACTGTGCTACCACTTCAACCCGCCTAAACATGCTTTGTTAATATACGAGCCAAAAAGACAATCCCTAAGCCTATCACACAAAATCGTTAGATAGTCCTGAAATGACCCGGTCAATTCAGAGGGTCAAATTTCTATTAGTTTACGAACAATAGTGCGTCAAAAGCACAGCGTGGAATTATTTTGTTCTTCCTTTTGCCTTGAACGTTTTCATGTTGATAGGAATTTAAGGAGCTGGGCCCCGTCAGCTCTATTGGTTAGTTCGCAGGGCACAATTAGCCTGTATTCTGCATAGATGTACACGTTTCACTATATTCCGTGATGCAGTTTAATAGTTCCTGACATTTAGTCTATTTGATATTGTTAGAAATGATGCCTTTGCCAGTAGAGCTAAAGCACATACCCCACTATAACACATCGAAGCAGCGGTAAAAGAATTCTAACAGTTATCAGACAGAAAGACACATCACCTTGCAGCATGAAACACGCGTCAAATGGTTAGAGTGACTTCTAAGCATTTATGGCTTATTTTCTTATTTGTTTCGCTTGTTTGACAGATTAGTAAAGTAGGCAGGTCAGGCAGGTTAGGCAGCGAAATTTATACAATTTAATATGTGATTAGTAATAATAGTAATTTTAAAAGGACTAATTTTTGTAAAGAACCCAAAAATAGTCATTGACCAAAATGCTTAAAGCTTACAATGTGGCGTAGCGTGAGGTCACCGTGCATCATTCATAGCTACAAACTACTCATCATCTAACATCACTGTCTAACACACCAACAACTGTTTACTTTGTATGATTCATAAAATCGACTCATAAAATCCTGTTCATTTCTCTAGCTTCTGAAATTTATTTTGGAACCTTACCGAACAAAAGAGAGAAACAAAAGAATTCAATGCCGTGCGTTTCATCCACTATTGTTCAAAACTGAAATTTCATCCTTTAAAGGCTTTCCTACAAGGTTCCCTTTTATAAAGCTACCAAAATAAATGAAAATGATTTCAGCCTATGCATTCAAACAATTTAGTAAAACATTTTTAGTTTTTAACCTTATTGCTACAACAGAGTTGAAGCTAGGTGGTTCACCGAAGAAAATACTGCTAAATTATGGGATAGATTTTGTGGGGTACAGTGCGGGGTATAAGGCGCATCAATAGAACAGTTGAACAAAAATTTATTATTTGGGCACGGCACTTGCACCCCCGACGAAGTGCATTCATGCATAACAATGTTGTAGCTCTGTGTAGTTTACTTTCTTGTTTGCCATTCACAACTTTTTGTGTAACTAAAATTTGTTGTGAGGATTTTATTTTAAATGTGCTGCTGGTGAAAATTATTTCATTTGGTGAACAATATTTTCGTCTTGCTCTATTTTTTTCAGAATATTCGGAAATATCTAATACCAAACATGTAAAATAAAAACCAATAAAAATAAGGATTTGCAGCTAAAAATATGTGTGAGACTTCCACAAATTAAACAGTTTTCAAATGAAGTATATATTAGTCTGTAAGTCAAAGTTGTAACTAAACAATCTGACGAAAACCTGCAAGTATTTAAGTAACCAAGAAGATCAGAGTGTGAAGTGAGAAAACGTGGCTTCGCTATCTTAACCGAATCAAATGTCAAGAGTATAAACTTCACTATAACACAGAAAAAACACTAATACGGTATCTCATGAATAATATACGTCTTATTTCAAATCCAAAATTAAACTTCTCTATTCTGTCAATACTCCACGTTTCACTTTGATTTCGAGTCTTTGAAATGTACGACTTTTGTACTTGAACACAAAGACGCACCCACTCACATCTGTATCATACGTTATTTCAAGGGTCGTTTGTTGTATGCGACATTATGACTTTGTTGTATGTTATATATTGGATTACAAACTATTTATATTATATTCCAAGTTATTTAACATATATACTACAGCCACTAAGAAAGGCAAAAGGTGAGGTATCATTTAAATACCTCATTTTTTCAACAATAGAACATTAAAAGCACAGCGTGAAATTTCCATATTTTTTCTATTGTCCTGTACATTTTCCAGTCTCCATTAGTATACTCATAAAACTCAAATAACAAAACATTTAGGATTTAAGAAAACTGGATTCACAAGGGGAACATTATACAGTGACGTGGAAAAAGGTCCAAAGATCTGATTAGACTGGTTACAGGACGATCAGCTGGAATCAATGTATTTGACATTTGACTAAACAAATTGACTCTGTGACTAAAGTGCAATAAGTGGAGATGTCTAGGAGTCTAAGTCAATTTAATTAGTAGCAATAGCCGTGATCTGACCGGGTAATGGACAAGATGAGTGTGCAGATCATGTTGCCGCGCAGGACACCATAGATGATGAGGTAAAAACTGTTGTGTATGCAATCTATTAGGTCACTATAATTAATTAGGTCACTCTAAGATAAAACTGGCCTTCATTTGAGGACATAAACTTTGTTAGTGCAGAAGAGGCAACACCTTTTGGAACAATATATAAGTCTAGGTGGGAGTGACTTGCTTCAAAATTTCACATGACCCCAGAAGGCGAAATATTTAAATTTGCAGGGCTGTACCTGCTCTGCGCTGCATCCCTTCACTCCGTAGACAGGAGAAAGGCCATGCCAGCGGCTACAGAAATTTATGAAGGTTGTTTCCTAGGCTTTATCTTATTGAACCATCACACCTTTGAATACAGTAGTTCAACAGTAAAAATTTATGAAATTTTGTACTCTTTTCATTTTTGAAGAAATGAGTGCAAATAATTTAATATACTAAAATGTGTTCAAAACAGTTCCAAGGGATCAGATGCCGAACATTAAGTACCGCAGAAGTCCAACTAATCAGACACCCTGCAATACTACGGAAGCTAAGAAAAAAGTGGAAAAAACTGCAACATAAGTTTTAGTTGAATGTATAGTAAAACTTGTATTGGGCTAACTACCCCCTGTGCAAAGCAAACAGTTCGTGAATGACAGTGCGTTCGCCTAAAACAGTTAAAAATCATTTATTTATTGTGGCAATTTATTGTAAATTGAAGTGGACACGTTATTTTAAATAGAAATTGCTCTGGAGAAGTCCAACCGATAAGACACCCTGCCTCGGCTAGGAATTTACGGTTGTGCCCGCGTAGTTTCGGTGCGACACAGACGGAAATAAGACGGCACTGTAAGCGCGGGACTTAACCGTGTTCAACGGCTTAAGCTCCTGTTGTCATTTATATACGAGTAAAATGTCAAAGTCCCACGTCCGAGCTTAAAACGACACACGGGAGGTTGTAATGTGCTGCCTCAGCATTAAAATTATATGCATTCTGTATGTTTTCTATTTTAACCGTAATTGTGACAGACACAGGTTTCGGCAGGAAATGTGACTAGAGTAAGAGTTCAATGACCACTTAGTTTCATTAAGTTTTTATGTCCAAAACGTTTAATTGAAATGTAAACCAAAAATAGATATGGAAACTTCATTCATTTTGGAAACGTACAAAACAAAAGAGACAACAAAAGTATTCCTCGATGTGATTTTGAAGTTCTTCTGCAGATCATGGGATTACTATTAAAGATTAGGCATTCCACAATAATTAATAATTAAATTTTATGCTGAGCTCATTCAATACAATTGTTGCAGGGTGCTAAACTTTTGACAGTAATTTCATGATCTGTTTCAAAACTCACAATAATTTCATCCTCTGATTTGGTAAACAAAATACGAGCTTGTATGGAAAAATTAATTAACGAGTTGCAATTGTTCAATCGCCATCTATCGAATGAAACAGTTTCTAACGTCATCACGTCAAAATGTAACTACGTAATATTTCGTTTTGTCTCAGTTCCTATTTTGATCGGTACCGTCACTTTTTTAGGCTGAAGACCACTTACTATCGAATCTCACTTGATAGAACATTTGACTTTTGTTGTCGTCACAGAAATGTTTTGATAAACGTAATGCTATTTTTAAGGAAAATAACACAAGCAACCGTGCGCAATAAGAATTCTCAATGGTTTTCATATTTTTACATGAAAGTCACATTGAACCTTTAAGCTGCCTTATGACTTGATGTCAGACATCCTTCTCCTTATTTGTACTTTATGGCAAGAAGAAATCCATTGTGGAGGAAAATAATGATGTTGGTATCTTTATAATCTACGGATTCATCATTACTACTCACTCTGCCTCCAATTGTCAAATCACGGACCTCTGCACCACAGGGCATATCTTCGAAAGAAAGCCTCCATAGAAACGGCCCTTAAGCCTAGCAACGCGTCACAAACACATTGAAAGGGAAATATAATTAGAATAGATATTAGATTCCTGTGATAGCCATGTTGTCTGGTCTACGCACCGACATTATAGTCATTGTGTTCAACATCGTCAAAGTCACAGAACAAGATAAACCTGTCGGCTACCAAGCTTCATGCCGCCATTTTGCCTGTCATGTGACTCCACATGCATGTGCTATAGTGGCTGCAGGGAGCACTAATCTCATGTGACATCCTTGGCACCTTGCCAGAACTTTCAGAAATCAGGTCAGAAATCAAAGCAAAAATCTGGTGAAAACAGCAAGCTGAATGCCCGATAGAGGGCGTTCAGCTCAATAATAATGCGATTTATTCGCAGAAAATCGGATTTATTTTTCTGACTTTGTGGAGTCACCACGTTTTCTTGGTACACATCGTTCCTAAAGAAAGAAAAGAAAGAAGATAGAAATGAAGTGCATGCGTATTTTTGCGTATGTAATCGTGTGATTTATGTACTTCATTGCAATTCAAATTGTATGTTAGGAAATACGTCATTTTTGCTATTACAAGCGAAGTGTGTGATAATATGTTGGACTTCCCATAGTAAGCTTATGGACAAAAGTTCATCGGTAAAAAAAAATTGATGAGGGCAGCACCTGACGGGCCTTAAATCCAATGTATTTTTTGTATTCTGATGTTTGTTTCGAAACTCAGAACACAGGGTGAAATTTTATCATTTTTGGGACAATAGCGCGTCAAACGCACGGAGTGAAATTCTTTCGTTCTCTTTTTCGTTCTCTCCATTTACAAAATAGGAATTTCACAAGCTGTTAAACAGAGGCTGGGTTAAAGATGTATGTCCGTGCCATCTGGTAACCAGGACCCAATCGAAAGTTTTAATACCACAGATATTTGTAAGTTTTTCTTCCAAGTATTGCACTGATGTATGAGGAAAATAGCTATTACGGTGATAAATTTATTTTATTTAAATGCGATTTATTTGTCCTTTTAATATCTGTATCACATTTTTGGGGATAGTGATAAAACTGTTATATCGCTATCTCCAAAGATGTGATACAGATATGAAACAAAAAACTAAATCACATTTAATTGAAATAATAGCTACAGCAATACCCTAAGAGAAATGAAGAAATATCTGTGGTATTAAACCTTTCGATTCGGTCCGTTTCACCTCCCTGGTAACGAATTTCAACAATAATTAAACATAATCCAACTTATGCAAAGTCTGCGGCATCAAATTAAATGTTGGGACAATGATGTAACCAGAAAATGATTATAATTTCTCTAGCTGCAAAGAATTTTAAGCTGCGCATCAAAAACACGGCAAGGAATTCTTTTGTTCTCAAAAATCATTACACAGAAATCTTATCAATTGTGTACAAAGGGTTGTGTAAGGGTGTTCCCACAGGGTACCTTGAGTTAGAAAGCGAAAGAAGACTTTCTATGTTTTTCTTATTACTTTTGTTTACCTAATCTACCAAATCTACCTAATTTACCAAATTTTCTGGACATGTCAATTGACCTCCTCTATTACTAACTTTTTGTCTTTGAACTACAATCAATTTAAATGTAGGCTTCTTGGTCATTTTTGACACTAGGACTGAATCAGAGCACGGAATTTGTATCAGTTTTGAATAGTCTGGAACAAAAGAGAAGACATAAGAATTTCGTGCTGTGCTTTTGATGCGCCATTGTTTCCGAACTGATACAAATTCCGTGTACTGTTTAGGCTTAAACAATATTCCATCATTAGACTGAAATTGTTATTAACCTAAATTGAAAATTGTCTTGAGACAAAAATCTCTTTAAAAATCAGACAGTTCATGTGTCGGGAAAATTAAGTAGATTTGGTAGAGAATGAAATAAGAAAAATCCTCTTTGAATCGAAACCTTTCTTGTTTTGTCGTTTTTACCTGTCCTGAGTTTCTCTTCATGACATATAAAAGAGTATTAGGCCGAGCAATAAGGCAGAAACAATAACATAGAACATATATTGTGATTGAAGTCTCCTTGTTGACCCCGACTGAGATCGTAATGGTGGTGGAAATGAACGTTCTGAAACCTATGAAAAGCACGCTAGGAATGTCCTGCTGAGTAACTCAAAGGACCAATTCACTTGTTCTCAATGAGTTTATGAATGAACAGTGCATTGTCCCTTACCAATTAAAATATAATGGGCTAAACGTTATTGCTTGATATTTTCAACTCGACATTTCTTCAATTCAAAAGCTGTGTTGGTAGAGTTTTTTTTAGTTGAAGACAGAGACAAGTGCTGTCCACTCCCTTGGTACTTGTGGTATTTGTGTAACATTGAATGCAGATATTTTAGTAATATTTTGCTGAGTGTGTCATATTTTGTCTGCTAATCAAATAAATTAGAAAGTTCTTAGCTCACATCTGGCTCTTTATAGATTACAATGTGAAACAGAAAAATGTAAAGTTTTAACACTTTAACCTTGAACTGACCTTGACGCAGTTATTGACCTTGAGTCTCAGGCAGGTAGAATATAATATATTTTATAAAAGCATTGTTTTCATGACTGTTAATTCTTTTCAATGATTTGATACGCAAATCTGACAATTTTATCCTTTTCGAACGATCATGTTGCAATGTCAGACCAAAAACCGTAGAAGTGGCTCAATTACTGTGAGATTTATGTACAACAGGGAACTTTTAACTCATATCAGGATCAGTGATGACCCTCCAGTATTATGCATTATTTATTAAGGCTTGCTGTGACAGCTATCTCATGTAAAATAATAAGTACAGTAGCATTCAGATGGCCGTTTCTGCTTCCATTCTATTCTATTCTAAAGATGTTCGTAACTCAGGAAAGTCCGCTCAAAAACGGACTTAATTTATAGAGTTAATAAAATGTTTTGTTGTCCACCTCAGCAGTCACTTGGTAATTCACCTTTAATTACAAAAAGGCAGCACTCTTTTGTTAAAATTAATTTGACATAAATCATTTTTTTACAAAAATAAAAATAGAATTGCTTTCTAAATTTCTTTATTTCCTTCCTTCAGTGGATGAAGGCTGAGCCTCTTCATTTTGAGCGCAATAGGTGCCTTTGTCTGAATCAAAGACACAGCATGGAATTCCATTGACGAAAAATGAAAATGGAAAAAAGTGCTGCCAATTAATTCTAACTTATTGCTTGTTCATATATTTATTTATTTATTTTATTTTACTTTGACTTACATTTAAATTTTATTTTCATACAGTACCTCGGAGGGTGTAAAAACACGGTGCATCCATTTATTTCAGTTGTAGATTTGAATAACAAAGCATCTGGATTTTAGTTTAAACTGTACTGTAAGAGGTATTTTCGTTCCGTAAGTCCGAATCTATTTACCGTGAAGCTAAAACCGGGTCCTTAACCCAACAAAGGAATTGTCTTCACACCTGAGTCTATTTAATTAGTGACAAGGCGTGCAGAGAGTACCGATCACCACCCCATTCATTGAACATGTAAAACAGGGACCACCAACCGGCTGATGGTTCTGCCGATTAACCGTCTAAAAATCTGTGACAAGATCAGGGGTGTGATACGAAAGTAACACTTCCCATTGTCAATTTTTTAATCCGGCTTAATCGTGGAAATATGAGCAAAATAGAAAATCCCTTGCGTACATTCGGATCTAAAGGAGTTAAAGATTGTTGGTATGCACATATTTCCATTAATAAATGAAACTACTCTTCAGAAAAGAGCAAAGAGTATTACACAATTTAACACTGACTACTTCTAGTCAGTATTAACTGGTGTTAATTTATTTTCTTCTTTTCTGCAAAGAATTTAATTATTGAAAGGAAATATGTGCATACCAACAATCTTTAACTCCATTAGATCCGACTGCACGCAAGTGATTTTCTATTTTTGCTTATATTTCCACGATTAAGCCAGATTAAAAATTGGCAATGGGAAGTGTTACTTTTCGTATCACACCCCTGAAGATAACCGGAAACATAAAAGAAACATACAATACCTTTAGTCATTAGCCCTACCCCTTCAGCTCCTGAAATGTTTATCATTTTACGTTTACGCGGAAAGCACATTGTGCTCTTTAAGGGTCTCCATATACATGTAAAAGTTTAAGGGTATATAAGGCAGATGGAGACAATGTCCCATTGAATTGATGTCTAATTATATTGAAACAATTAATAGATGGCATAGACGTACATCAATGACCGAGGCAGTTAGCACAGAAGACCATTTCAGGCTCCGAAGTTGTATGATAGTAATATCAAGCATTTGGTACTGTATCCTGAAAATAAGAAAATAAAATTATTGAGATTTTATCATTGTACCAAGTTTTGAATGGTAAATAAATGACTTTGGCTAACATACATTAAAGAGAGTTCAAATTATGCTTGTTTTCGTCGTTGTCTGTGGCTGAACCGATTATCAAGCTAAAGATGCAAAGGCTAAGTTGTGAAAGAAATATTCATTGGTTGGGGGTCCAAGTGCAAAATCACAGAAGATTCATCCAACAAAAGAATATTACAGAACAGCCTTGGCATTGGTCCACGTAATTTTTTTAACCCTAATTTCTTCACCACTGCAGGTAAACAAAACTGAAAATCAGAATCAAGAGTATGGAATTGAATGCTACGATGTTTTATGTCAAATAAGTTAGCCATGTTAAGATAAAAAGTGACTTTGAAAATCAACGTATGAAGGATAGCTAAAAGGAGAGATTTAAGTGTATCAATTCACTGTTCTTACAATAACCTGACAAATATAATTACAGCATAGCATTGCCAATTTGAGTATTTTTTCATTTACATTTTATATTTTAGTTTAAAAGAATATGTATACGATTGTAGTAAACAGCGAATTCCCACTAATTCGCTGAGTCAAATTAATGTGTAGACTTACGCAATACATGAGAGACATTTATTTCAATAAATATTGAGGAATTCATCTTGAAAGGAAAGTGGCTCTTCTGTATGAGTAAAGTATTGGACAGACAATACACTGGCCATGGTAAAATATGGTGAAACAATTAGGATGTGACAGCAGATGGTCACATAGAAGGTAATAAATAGAGCTTTATGGAACATGTGTATTAACAAGAAAGATTTGTTACCACACAGGGGTTCAAAGGGTTTATCTCATAATATCCAGTTCGTGGGAGGAAAACCAATAGAACAGTGCAAAGCAAAATATTTGGATCCGGAACTATATGTGTCTAACTGGACGTGATATGTTTTAAAGTATTTTTCCAATAAAATAAAGCTTATTGATACGGCTTCTATTTAGAACTATTTGTGATGATTGGTTCACTGAATGGATACAATGGGATTTGTGTTGACATCGGTGCCCACTGGTGCATAACCTGTATACAGTGGGCATAACCTGTGAAGTGTGAACTGGGGCAAAATGCATGTAGGGCTGTTAATAACATGCACTGTGACACTAAAACATGATACTGGACAGTGCTGGCAACTTGTTGAACTAATTCTATGCATTGTTTCATGTCCCAGTTCACACCTCACACCTAATCAATTGACATGTCATAGTGCCCTAGTTATGCAACCACTTTGTTTATATTTTTGTTTTGTACATCAGTGAGGTCAGGCACAGCAGGTGCCAGCATCTCCTAGTGGGGTACGGGTAAATAGAAGGCAGTATCAATATAATGACAGACAGTCATGTCAGTACGTAACGGAGATGTCACATTAAGAACAGCGCCGCACCTGTGTATTCCCAGCCTCGGCTCTTTCATCTTCTTGTTTCCTTCATCGTCAAGTCTTTACGTTTCACATGTCATGTCAGATTCCATATTAGTTAAAAGCCAGGTTAGAGTTTACTCAAAGCCGCAAAAACTAGTGGCATGACTGATTTTTTACAAATACAAGTCGTCTCAATCAAGGAAAGAGCCTGTTCAAAGAAGGACATGTTTGTTTTAGCTTTCTTCATTTTAGGACGAATTGAATTTTTATTTCTGTGAAAGCCACATAGTGAAAAATCTTAATAAAACTTTTAAAAAAGTGAACTGGGATGGACTCAAGTGACTATTTAATCGTATTGTAAGAAAAGAACCAAAATCCACCTGAATCACTTAGTACAGTATGGTACGAATGGTACGTTGCAAAAGATTATTTTATGTGATGGTATACTGAGCTGCAATGGTGAAGCCATCAGAATACCAACAATGCAGTAGAATCTGCCATCTTGCTGCATGTTTTGGAGTCATATAAAATAAAGAATTCCCTGTAGAATTATACTAAATGTGATCAGATAAAGAATATTCCCAGCTATTAATTTTGGTTTTCATTATTACTCATTTAGTTCGAAAGTGAACATGAAATATGAGTTTGAATTTTACTGGCCTACTGAATAGATGATATTGCACTGCATAGGAGTTTTCTGCCGCCAAACAGTTGAGGCGGCACCTGATGGGCAATAAATACAAGCTGCACTTCTTTCCTTACTATCCGATTACCATGCACACTAAACACACACCACACACACGACAGTGCTGATTTCCCTGACTATATTAACATTTCCTGTTTTCCTTTCAGCATCCGGGTCGACAAGTGATGAGTGCCTTAAGTCGGGACACAACGCAGTGCGGCCCTCTAGTGAGCATTTACTCTTCAACGTAGGAGACACGTCTATCGTCGGCACCATACTGTGTCCGTGGCAGGTAACAATATTAATGAAGGTTTTTCTTATTTCAATCTCTACCAAATCTACCAAATTTACCTAACTTTCCGGATACATGAACTGTCTGATTTTTTAAACTGATTTTGGTCTCATGGCAATTTTCAGTTCAGGCTAATATATACTAATTTCAGTCCAATGATGGAATTTTGTTCAAGACTAAATTCAGTCCTTGTACCAAAAAATGACTTAGAAGCTTACATTTAAAATGATTGCAATTCAAAAACAAAAGGTTAACACCAGAGGAGGTCAATTGATATATCTGGAAAATTTGGTAAATTAGGTAGATTTGGTAGATCAGCAAAACGAAATTAATAAGAAAAACCTAGACCATATCTTGTCTTTTGCTTATTTCCAACAGCAGAGTAAAATTCAATCATGGTTAAATATAACCGTCTACTAGTGGAGAGCCATCGCCAATATTTAGAGCCATCGCCAATATTTAACAGTGTTAAGTTAAACGGTAGACACCTCCACAGTACTCGGTAATTTTAGTCATTTGACCTTTCTGGATTCTTATGTCATAATATGAAATTTATAGTTAAACACCTGTAATATTTTCCTCAGATAATTCTGGTTTGCAAGTATTATATCAAATTTACGAGTGCCAGTCCACAGTGATAAAGATCCTTTGTCTGTTCTCTCCAGTATTTTTCTGTATCAAAAGATGAAGTGGCTCTTTAATTTTGGAACAATGTACGTTTTTGCAAGTTTCAAAAGTTAAGAAAATTGGGACAATTTTGAGAGAATTTTTGAGACTTAAAAACACTCTGTACTAGATTTTTGACATAACCTACAAAAAGTGACATCTAAAATGAAACTGAAAAACATCGTCTCCAAAGTACGTTCTGTTTTTGCCATGTTTTTGTGCGAGTCAATTAGTCTCTAGGCGGTTAGACGTTCTTTTATGACGGCACTTAGTAAAGCTATGTTAGTGATGTTAGAGACGTTATGTTCTTACATCTCCATTGAAGGCCTTGAAGTTATTCTTAGAAACCAATTACATAGTTACTTCCATTATCCGTTACAAGACCCGCGGCTGCAGTATGTGATATCCTCCTGCAGAACGACGGGCTTTTAAACACAAAGTCTTAAGGTCTTTTAATGGCAACTGTAAATAAGGAGCTGATGATATTTACAGGATGTATGTCTTCAACACATGTAAAAACATCGAGAAATATTTATTATGTTGCTGAAAAGCAATTGGCAATTGTGCTTAAAAAGTGAAATGTTCTAATTTCTAAAAAGATATTTTGGGTGGCACCGCTTCTCTTTGAACAGTGTTGTGATTTTATGGTGCCACTGGTACTTTTCTTTTGAACTTGAAATACTCTTCCGCCAGGCTTCAATATTGGACCTTTAAAGCCAGAATGAATTGCCCAGTGATATTCTGAGCACATTCAAATTGTTTTTATATCATGTGTACTTTTCCAATGATTTTGAAGTGATTAGGCCTTGATGTTTTGGTTAAAGTTTCTGTAAGTTTCACATCTCTTGAGAAATGTTAAGCAAAATTTTCTTCCGATGCACGTGACGTTTTAGCACGTGGCAACGATATTAAACAGGATAATTTCCGAGAATTAGTTTTGTCTCAGCTGACCTTTCTTCTCACGACCTTTGATGACACAAACTGGGAAGTCTAGAAGATAAACAAGTTTCGAATGGAAGACACTGTGTTTTTCTGCGTTAAAATTGAGCTTTATTTCTATTTTATTTTACGCTAAATTTAGAGAAAATATGAACTGAAATGGGGTTTAGTTTGTGGTGATTTTTAATTTTAGTTTCTCAAAAGTTTTCAAGTTTTCAAGTTTAATAGTTCTTTTCGGTTTAAAATATGTCAGATTCTGGCGAAATCATCATTGCTAAATAATTAGAAAATTTTCCCACCTGTTGAACATAATTAAATGGAAACAGGATATAGATGACGGTTTTACAGACCTTAATAGTGATTAAAGGCAAAATTAATAGAAACATGATAATTACATGTGATGTATAATAAGTATGTGAACATATGTTACAATTCATACTTGTTTATCAAACAAACAGAAATAAAACTCTTGTTTTCTTACAAACTAGTTAACTTCACTGGCCAGTAATCAGGTCCTTTTGTTGAACTGATTGTCCCCATGAACTCAAAAATGTTTTATTTTGTACTGATTGTTCTTCTCTAGGACTAGTGTTACAGTTTTGTGAGGCACGGGACTTCTATTTTCTGGAATTTAGACGACGCCTTCCTTGGGTTCCAATTCTGAGGATTTCATAACTAAAATGAAATGTTTGTTCATATCTCACTGTCTTTAAGGATCAGTTAAAATTCACGTTTTGCTCAAGTGACAATGTTTGTTATCAGTCAGAATTTTCCATTATATCGAAGAAGAAAAATGTGTAAAATTG
Organism: Haplosyllis anthogorgicola; assembly: GCA_038406195.1. Taxonomy (NCBI): domain Eukaryota; kingdom Metazoa; phylum Annelida; class Polychaeta; order Phyllodocida; family Syllidae; genus Haplosyllis; species Haplosyllis anthogorgicola. The sequence goes on from JBCAUI010229971.1 coordinate 18,460, forward strand.
TGAAAAGTGCAAAAAATAAGCAACATAATTTCTCCAGATGCACTTGATATTTTAACACACGACAATGATATCATACAGGATAATTTCCGAGAATTAATTTGGTCTCAGCTGACCTTACTTCTCTCGGCCTGTGATGACGTAAACTAATAAATCCATAGAATAAACACCTGCTGTGTAATACCAATTTAGCTCCAAACTTTTGGTTCTATTCTATTCCAAGCTTAATTTAGTAAAATGTTAAACTAAAATTAACCTACTTTGTTTTCGTTTAGTCTTAGCATATCAAAAGGTTTGCTGTTGACTTCATACAGTTTAAAAACATGTCACTTCCAGGAAAAGGGATCTGTTGTTGATTGAACAGTTCACCCACCATTTTGAACTAGATGTTACTGATGGGATCAACCTGCTCATCCTTAGTTTGAATTCATCACAGTGAATATGATAACATAAATTCACATTACTTTAGACAAACTCAGTACACGGAATTCGTATCAGAAGTTTAACAATGGCACATCAAAAGCTCAGCGTGAAATTCTTTCGTTCTCTCCTTTGTTCTCTTCGTTTCCAAAATGATACGATTTTTGTGTACTGATTTGTAACTTGATGGTTCTGGGGTGGGGTGTGGGTAGGTGCTTTGTTAGACTTGTTAAAGCAGTGTTTAAAGGCACTGTTAAAGCTAATTGTATCTTTCCGTGCGTAAAATTTATCTTCTCTATTTGGTAACCATTTTGTGTGATCATTTTCATTGACCACGTTCACGGACCCAATAGAGAGAGCAAGCGATGCGTTTTGAAATAATAAAAGTGACGTGTTTTAAACCAATTGAAATTGAATTCGAATTAAATCTTCTGAAATGCTGACGTTAAAAACGAAACTCCTAAATTGAGTCTGCATTTCTACTACACTGAGCGCAAAATAAATAGAAATAAGAGTTTGAAGTAAAATGGCATAAACTTGCAGATCGTTACCAACTGCAAATTCAGAAGCTTTCTCAGAAAGTGCCAAACAGCCCGAGGAATTGCTAATCCTTGATGTAATAGGATGGATGACGAATTCTTACTTTTACGAGTGAATCTTTTGCTCATGATTGATAAACATGCTGCCATCTTGTCACACGAAATGATTCAGTTCACAATTGTAAATTCATTGCGCAGTTCTTTTTTCTTCATCAACCATATATAACTCATTGTGAAACATAAGAAATACGATATGTTCAATTAATTAAATCTTGAACATGAATAACCTTTTTCTGTTGTCCTTAAATTTAATGGAAAGTAATTTAAATCAAATGAACTTTGGAAAACAGCTGTAACTGCTATCATATACTCTAAATAAACTGAAGAAATGTGTGGGGCAGTTTTGGGACAACAGAAATACACAGCATGAGCCCAACTGTAAAGTTTAAAGCATTATATACCAAACAAGGGATAACGCAAAATAAATTTCATTCATGGACATAAACCTTTATTTTCAGTAGAATTCATTCAATAAAATGAATAAGCAAAATGACCAGATTGAATCATTTTTAGTTGGGACAAGCCTAACAGCCCAAGAAGAGTCAACAGATTCATATTGTTAATATTGTAGGTCTATTCGTGATTTCTATATTTAGCCTTGTTTGTCCAAGAACATGGCAGACTTCTTGATATTAATCAGAGAATCTGTATAATATTACTGCGGGACTATAGGAGTTGGTTGTCACAAACCGCACTGATTTACAATACATCACAGACGCATCCAAGCACTATTACTCAACACCATTTTTCTCATATTGGACAAATGTCATTCTCAATTCATTTCGCACCCGGAATAATTGATAACTGATACAGAACCTACTGCCCCAGAGTTTAAATGATTTTTCTCGATTACCTTGATGAAATGTGATGACAAGGGAATTTTTACGCATTAAAATTACTGTTGTAAATGTTATGTCCAGAATTAGTTTTTAAACAGGAACAAATTAACGGAAATGAACACGTTTCTCGATTCATTTACAGTTGAAGAAATACTATGCAGCCAGTTTCATCTTCATGGGCGATGCTGCCAATTCAAATAAAAGCTGTGCATTTACAGAAATTCCTGTACAATCTGGTGGAGTACCATCTGGGTACAATCAATACATCAGTTATTAGCACTTTAACTCTATCATTTACGCGTTACAAATTTATTTGTCGGGTGTTGCCTTGTGAAATGTTCCACCAAAGCTTCATGTTTCTTATTAAAGCCAGGCGTCAATTTGAATTCTATAATTATGGTAATAAGCGTGGTTTTGAGGAGTAGAAGCTGAGCTATTATGTTCTGCAGCTCAAATTTCCTGTGAGAAAAGAACTTACTGCAACAGTGGGAGTCAGCAATAGGAGTGTCACTGAGCAACCCATTTGGCTCGAGCCATTAGATGTTTAAATAAGGCTTGACTTTCATGTCAAGTTATTGATTTGTCAATAAAGTTCAAGTAACCTTTGACTTTGAATGTGTGCTCTTTCACTGCAAGATACACATTTAATATAGCAAATCATCATTGTTATCAGTTATAAAACTCCTAATTGTGGGCAAGATATCTCATTATATTTGTAGTAAACCTACATTGGGCGATGTATTATGAATGTAAATGAGTACGTGAAAGACGGAGCATGCGATACATGTTTGGTAATTGAAAATAGTACGTTGATTATAGTACTGCACTCGTTGGCCACTCTGATGGGGATTTTACCGTATCTTGCTCGAGCCGGGGTTAGAGTCTCTATTCAGGGTAAAGCAAAGGGCTGGCAGCTCTGATCTTCACGTGCTCCAGTAAGATGAGTCTTAGATTAGATCCTGTCGCTGAGACTCCATTAAATACCCAGATAAAGCTGCAAAGCCATCAAAACGCGGGTGTAAAGATGTCACATGCAGAAAAGTTATTTAAGTGGGATACAATGGAAAATCGTGCTGTGTTTCTATTATCATTACTACACAAATGCATTGACAGTCTTTTTAATGATTTAAACTAAAGGGTCAAACTGAATAGTTTGAGGAGAAATGGACTGTAAATTTCTTGCAACAGCTCCTGAAAATTCTATCAATTTGGTTCAGAACAAAAGAGAGAACAAAAGAATTCTGTGCCGTGCCTTTGATGAGTTGTAGGAATTTCAGGAGTAGTTAGCATATTTGGCAAATATTTCGAAGTCTGGTGGCTGAACGGGAAAGCGTGCCGGGCCTTTGATGAGCTACAGGAATTTCAGGAGTAGTTAGCATATTTGGCAAATATTTCGAAGTCTGGTGGCTGAGCGGGAAAGCTTGCCGAGCCTTTGATATTTTAGGAGTAGTTAGCATATTTGGCAAATATTTCGAAGTCTGGTGGCTGAACGGGAAAGCATCAGCGCCCCACCCCTTGAATCAGTGTTCGCTTCCCATGCAATGATGTAAGCATGTGTCTTTGCAGTAACTCAGTACACTCAATTAAAGAGGCAACATTTGTTTCTACTCATTTTAGGCACAATAGTAGATAATTCAAACTATTGCTGTATTGTTGTGGTGAAAGAATGAAAGATAACGCGTGAAATTCTGTTATTCATAGTACACTTCCGAAACCGAAAATTCAAATTAGATCCAAGAGTGATCTCTGATGACACATTTGACCTCTAACCTCTAACCATTTGACCGTGAATTGACCTGTGGGTGACAGTGTAATAAATCACAGCTTCGGTTTTTTCATTCTGCGGACCAATCCAGAATGCTTGAAATTCTACTTAATCAAGAGTGTTACTCGCAGTTATCTGTATCCACTTCAATATATGCAGCAGGTGAATGGCATTTTCCTTTCCAATCTGCTCCGAGGACCTTTTGGCCCAGTGGGAAGCCGTTTACAAATTGGTTCAGAGCTGTGTATCAGCTTTTGTGCAAATGAAGCTGTTAGCCTGAAAGCTTTGCCCAGTTGGTCGTTTTTCTTCAGTTACATTAATTTTTCTCCATTGTATTCGTGGTCATGTTTTCTGTACAATATCAGTGAATTGGTTGGTAGATGGATGAAGGGATGGGAGAGAGAGTGTAGAAAGTGGGTCATCTCACTCTGAGGTATTGCTCTGTGAAATTGACATTTTGAACCAATATCGAACTATTGTATCATATTTTGGTCACAGTTACACATTTCGCGTTTTGACATGTTATATTTATGTTGTTTCAATTTCTAAGCAACGTAAAAAGACCAAATAATTACGGTGTTAGATTTGTTATATGAACGGCATTTCTTCCAGTTTTCGGCCAATGGGCTCAGGTCCACATGGACCTAGAAATTTCTTTATGAAACTGTTGACTTGCTTGACCCCGCTTTCCAGTTATGGTGGATAATGTAGGGACACATAGAGACCAATCGTTTAATAGCAATTTTACAATGGTAGACGTATTATAATCCTGTCGAATGTCACATCTCACAGTTTCACATGGTACACACAAATCATGAAATCACTTAATAAAGTCATGAAGATTTCTCTTGCCGGAACGCACGACAACCTAAACGCCCCATTGTGTTACGATGCAGTTGCAATTTTCTTATTGCTGCACTAAAGAATAATTATATGCCTTCGGGAAATAGGGATTACGAAATCGATAATCCAGACACTTCATTTGGCACAGAGACCTTGCTTTCAAATTGCACCGCAGAATTCTTTTGGCATTAAAAGTCCTTAAGTGACAGGAGCATGTGATAAAACGCTCAGATATCTGAAGGAGATAGAAAGTCCCATGTTACACTTTCTAATGGTAACTTAAGACATGGTGAGACTGTGTATCATTGCCAGCCACATCTCTGGGAAATTTCACAACAGTTTTCACAGCAAGTCATTTTCTGTATCAAAGTGTTGCACATAGACTTTTTTCTCAAAAAGGTGGTCCTTTTGGAAATTGAGACCTAATGAAACATAAAGGGAAAAACAATCACTACAATTTTATTGGAATGAAGGAGGATTTGTAATCTATGTAATTCATATATCCTGCCATGTTCAATAAAAGGCATCAGCGAAAATGTAGAAATGCTAGTCATGTATTAATTAACATTTTCCTTGTCCTTGTCACTAGATTATATTTCGCAGATTGACTGCAAGGTTTCATTGTGTCCTAACATTTAGCAGAAAAATCATTCTTGTTATAAATTAACTAGCATGTGAAAACATATGTTAAATAGTACGCTGTGATATGAAGAAAAATATTACATTTCCTGGTGTTAAAAGTATTTCTTCCTGAGTTCTTTACATTTCATCAGGTCTCAACGGTACATAAATCGTATAAGAAGGAACAAATTTGTAAATCGATCATGTGTAAAAAAGAAAACAACCAACAAATTATAGATGATCAGTCCAGCTCCTGAAAATTCTATCAATTTTGAAACGTACAGAACAAAAGAATTAGCAAGCTGTGGTTTTGAATTTCTGTTGTTTCAAACTTACAACTTTCAAAGAATGACATGCTCTTTGTCACAACGAAAAGTTTACGCCCGGCACATCATTGCATTTCTGTCAATCTTAATAGAATATCAATAACCCAGCATGAAATTCAATTCAAATTCAATTGTTGAGAAACGTTAAAAATGATAGTCCCTTACTAGGACAATCCTACTGTTTCCAATTATCGTATCCCTGTAAGATGAGCGCATTGTGTCGGATTGGATATGAATCGCACATAAATCATGTCATGCGGAAGATATTTTACAGAACGGAACTTGTAAGCGCCATAAAAACGCATAATTCCCGGGGATATTGCCGGTTTGTGCGGCTGATATGGCAGGATGAATTCCGAGTCACGTTTCTGACCAAGAAAACCCTTAAAGAGGAGAAGATTCCGTGCGCGTGCACCACAAATTATACCATATGTGCGGTGCGGGATTTATCAGTTAGAACATTCAATGCTGCAGGGTGGGAAAATAATGTGGGATTTATCAGCTGGAATACATCAATTTATCCTTTAGCGGGGTGCCTTCTCTTGACTTCATGGTACAAAAACCCGTGTACCATGGCAAAAACTCATAAATATGCATGCCTGCATTCCATTGGCTGTTAGAAACCTGTGTACCATGGCACAGGCTCATTAATATACATGCCATGGTATACATGTTTTTGTCAACCAATGGCATGGAAGCCTGCATATTAATTAGTCTGTGACATGGTATACATGTTTTTATCAGCCAATGAAATGCAAGCCACAAAATGTAAATAAAGAGCACCTTTATTTCTTAAATTATTTGGAAAACAGTGATCATATTTTGTTATTTTTCTATTATTTAATTGAAAAAATGTGTTTGCTATAGGATAAATCCATCATTCAGTGTGTGTTCATGGTATACAGGATTTGTCCCATGAGGACTGGGCCGTGTACACTGAGGTAGTACCGAAGGCAAATCCTTTATACCACTCACAAACACTGAATAACTGAATAGCATTTAAGCATTTTTGTGGTCCTGTTATTTTAAAGAATTTAAAGAATTTTCAAATGAAAAGAAACACAAGCTCGCAATTACATGACTACACGGGGAATGCACAAGCTGTTTTAGCGAGGCGGTGTGGAATTCACCAATTGAAACATTCACTGTATTTTTTGTGCAGTTAAACTGGCCCAAATTGGCAGTTAAAGAAACTCAAAACTGGATTTGTTTTATTCGGAACGCATAAGCTATCTCACCAACCATGACGAAAATGGTTTACAAAAGAACCGCTGATACTCATTTTCCGTCATGGAAAGAGAGCATTAGGTTACCTGTAAAGGTATGATGTGTGAAAGGTTGACATATCAGAAAATTCATATTTGTGCGATGTTTCTGCCATTATTGGAGAATATTGGAAAGTGACTGACTCATGATCAGGAGCCAATCGCCACCCTGACGTGCTTACTAGGAAACAAGTGTAAAGGGAACAGGAAGCACGTGCGACTTCGTGTCGCACTATCTCATCCCGCGGGGTAATAACAATGACGATGTCTGTCAGTCGGCTGCCAAGCCGTTCAAGGGTAACTTGACCAATCACTTCCTTATTTCGTCCAATTAGAATATTTCTCGCTTTGTAAATACCATATTTTTACCCGAATTGGAGTACCCTCAAAAACTGAGGCATCCCTCTCTCCTTTAAGATGAAATTCATAAAGAAATTTGTGGCTTAATGCATATATTAATGGGAAGTCTTCCTAAATATCTTGCACAGAGTTTTATAATCAGCAAGGTTATGAGTTAAGGTCAACCTTTCAATTCTCGTCAATTTCGGCGTAAATCACCAGACCAAGGTGTAAAATTGGTATCAGCCCTATGTGGGAAGAACAGGAACAGTTATGCGCATCCCTACGGGGGATGTTTAGCTGCCGCCTGATCTCATCGCCACTAGGTGATGGCTAACTTCAGGGATAGCTCACACCAAGGTTGGGTGAGTTCTTGGGTGAGTTCCTGGCTGGGAAGTTAAAACGTTGTAAATCGCGTTTGATGAGTAATATGCTTGAAAATTTGCTATATCAAGAACTTTTCATTTTTTAACTTTAAAGCCACAAATAAATTTAGGTTTTACAGGTTTTTGAAAGAGGCACCCCATCAAAACTTGGTCTTGGCACCGGGTGCCTCAATTCGGGTAAATCCGGTATATTGTTGGAGTTATCCCAACTATCCCAACAATTTACACACACGATGAAGCTTTATTTGAGGCAATAGTAGTTTGCGCTGTTCTTTTTGTGACTAGGCTTGTCTCAACCCAAACACTTTGTTTATTTACTTTTTGGACTTTTCTGAAACTAACAGTTTATCTTTATTGTTGATCAAGCAATGTAAAATAAATGACAAGTGCTAATTGAACGATAAGCTTCTATGGCAAAATGCTTTTGTTTGCAAGCATTGAAATAATAGCATTGTTGTCTCAAGTTTAAACGTGTCATCCCTAAAAATAGGTTTATTGAAATGTTATTGTGTAAATACTAGACACAGTGTATGATAGATGTTTCAGTTGAAGTTGATGTTTCAGTATTCAAGATTTCTTAGCAACTTTTAAATAATTAGATAGAATACATGCCATTGTAGACTAATTTATAACATAATTACGTGTCAGCAATTTTAACATCTTTAAGAAATCTTGCAGCCGAAGCTGTAAATGCAAACAGCAAAGGCCAAAGGAACATGTTCTGTTAATTTGCCAGAGGGTCTTGATTTCCATAAATAGACATGATCAAAGACAGACGTCTTCCCCGGAGGAGCACAGTCCCTAATGGTTAGTACAACATGGAAACCCTGTCACAGTTTGTGCAGTGTGATGCCTGTATTAATATCAGATCTCTGCTAGTTTATATTGAAGCGGTCAGGGGATCGTCATTTAGTATTCAGTGGAATGATATCCTGCTGCATTATATTCAGCTTCTGTGACATTTATTATTTCATTTCACGAACAAGAAAAGTTTTCTCCCTGTATTTCAATTGAACAAGAATAAGGAAAAAAAGAGAAAAAAATCTGCTTGAATTTCAATTGTTCACACAATGAAGAGACAAATTCAAAGGTGTTATCCTATTTGAGGAACTTGTCTACCAGGCAACATTTTAATAATTCAGAGGATGAAATTGTTTTTAATCTAGCCCGAGTTACTAGCAGAAAAAATGATCTTTTAGTATGGTCTGATATTGGCTGAATTTGTGACTGTATGTTAAAACACAACACAAAGTTCAGAGGGTTGGAACAAAAGAATTTTGCAGTATGTTGTTGAGTACATCAATAGCACAGCGTGGTATCTTTTGTCATCAAACATTCCCATATATATTGATAGAAAATTTCTGGAGCTGTTCAACGCTATTTCAGGAACTGTGTTGGTGGATTTCTTCCATGGCTTTTCAAAGCAGGAAATTTAATTTTAACATTCAGAAGCAGCTGATATTATTAAACCTACACATATTTTTGGTTCACGTTTCAATTTATACTATATGAAACCAATGCTTTGCACAGGACAAATATATGAAAATATTAACAAAAAGCATCCTCCATCAGTTCCTTCTCCACCCAAACAAATGCCCATTCCAATAAATCCCATCCCCCCAAAAATATATTGACATCCCCCTAATAAAGTTCCTTTGACCTAAATTAATACTGAGCATGTCCAACCACTCAACAGAATACTAGTTATGTTAATGAGATCCTCCTCATCAAATCACAGGACAGAAGACAAAAGATTTTTGGTAGGGTGTCTTTAATAGTTTTAAAACGACAGAATTTCATGCTATGTTTTCATTGCCGTCAATAGCGTAGCGTTGAATGCTTTTGTTTTGCTTCAAATTTAATATAATTTATTTTATAATTTAATATAATTTTTCTGTGCTTGACCGATGATGAAACTTGTCTGTGTTTAAAATAACGTTTAACAAGGTTGGTTTGTATTCTTCCTTCACTCCTGTTAAATAAGGATTATGCACCCAGTTAGTCTTATGGGAGATAGATTAAAACAATCAGTGATCTAAAGAAGCCTCTTCTCGACACAATCCCCATTCTATAGGAGTAGGAAACAGTACTCCATGGGAATTGATATGACATTAAAGGTCATTAAGTGACAGCCTCATGTGATAAAGTTCTCTGATATCTCACTGAATAGGGAAAGTTCCTATGGGCAAGGAGAATCCAAATGCAGAAGATATTCTAATGATTGGAGTGTAATCCAAGAGATACGCACCCTCAGTCTGCAGTGTTGCCGCCGATATTTTAAAAATGAGGTGCATTTTGTCCCACATTCTTGTATTTTCCGGGACATGTTTATTTTAATGAGATTCATCATAATCAACCATTTAAAATTTTTTCAATTCACGACTAAAAAGTTGAATACAAACATTCTCAAAATCAAATGTAAACGTATCAACAGCTTCACAAAAGGTGTGAACAATGTTGAAGATAGAAATTTCGGGGAAGGGGTGTCCTTGGACCTCTTTCTCCATTTCTGAGGGACATTTCCAAAATGTTATGTTGGAAACCTGCATGCCCGTGTGCCTGTCTGTCTGTCTGGTAGTCTGTTTCTGTCCCTTCCATCAGACTGGCGTACAACGTACAATGCATGGGAATGTTTAGCACGCAGCCATATTTTACATTTGTAATCATCTGTGAGTGTACTACAGTAATGCGTCCATCTTGTTACTGATGACAGGAGGCATTAGTTAATCTCACAATCAAGGACAATTTGAATTGACTTTTTATTTCTTTAATCCTATTTCTTAGACATGACTTTCCTTCAACATCTGTGTAACCAAGATTCGTGCATTAAAAATAGGTCATTGAGAGACATTTTTAATATTGCTAATATCCTGAGGAAAAACCGGCAATACGATCATAAAAGGCCCAAGTAATGGCCGTATTATTCTAGCTTAAGAGGATTGTGGTCATAAATACAGACGTGATCAAAGGGCTTAGATATCGTAGCTCATATTTCCAAAATCTTGAGGCAGGAGAAGAGTTGCCTGAAGACTTGGGATGTTGTGAATGAAATTGTTGCCCGTGTTAAACTTTCTGTACAGATTCTGAAATTTCTTTGAACGACACAGTGCCCCATGTTCTGTTATGGATGAATTCAGAACACATCTTGCAACTACTGTTTTTAAATTTCTAGGATTTTGAACCTCTATCAGATCATAAAACTAACATCAAAAGTTTAAAGCCCTGCAACAGTTAGCTCAGCATGAAATTTAATTGTTGCAGAGTCCGAAATTTTTGATAGTAATTTCATGATCTGGTGCTGCAAACAGTTACTTTTTCTGAAAACTGTACCAAAAGGATGGTACCAGTTGGGCTCGAGATCGTCTTCACTATTTTCCAAGGTTTTTGGCTCATTTGGCATAATTGGCAAAGAGCCTATAGAATCATGAATTGTCCGTCATCCGTCGTAATCGTCGTTGTTGGCGTTGTCTGTGCACACTCACCTGAGCACACTATTGATCATAGAGACTTCATATCTTACATACATGTACATATGCATCTATGTCTTATCTCAAAGCCTAGCAAAAATTATGTTGCTGTGACCATTATTCTCAAATTGACAGCCATTTTTTTTTCTTTGAACCTTTCTCATGGACATGCAATTGATGATACAAACTTTATATTTAGCAGCCTTATGCATCTATTTACCCTCTTTATTTCCTGTAAAAATAATATTGATACCACCAATATTTGCAGTTTGGCAGCCATATTTGTGTTTTTTCATGGGTCACTTATTTGGGATTTGATCTAAGACACTTTATTTGATTCCATGTGATATTGAGACTCATATCGTCTTAGTTAATGATAATGCCAAATGAGCTCAGGTCCATCTGGACCTATTTTTACATTTGTGTTTATAATTTGTCGATTAACTGGTACCTTTTTCAGAGAGAATGACCCTGTAATGCAAGTAGCATTTATTTTTATTCTTCGTTCACACACATCGCAAACTTATTACAGTTTCTTGGAGTCATATTATATGGGCGTGTCTAGTTTGGACAACAATAACATCTTAATCTACATTACAGGAAGTCGTGTATTTAGACTTTAGCGATTTTCAAAACAACAGTTTGTTGTACAATTTGCTTTGTAATTTTCGTTGTTTGGAACTTAAGTTCGTTGTTTGGTACTTGAAGTTAAGTAACGAGTGTCAAGCCGCAGTAACATATTAGTTCATATAAATTTGAAATTTAGTGTACCACAAACATTTGACAGTGTAATTCAGGGAAAATTGCTGCTGTATTCTATGACCTTGCACTTCTAATGCAAAACATTATGCTTTAAAATGCTGATTTCATAACGGTTTGGATGGCACTACATAGCTTGTAAATTTAGAAGAAATCACTTCCATTCAAGCCAGGTAACTAAAGCCTGTTTATAAAACGTAACGTCTAAACTAACCTTGCAAATGCTATTGTGTCAATCACAAAACGACCTCGGGCTAATTTGCAATATTTCGGTAACTTTTGCTCTGCAACTTCTGAAGAGCTCACAATCTTCCATCAAGAAAACTTCCAAGTTGAAGAATTGTACATGTTGTATACATCGCATCTTTCATTGTATAAAGTAAAGGTGGCGAATAGATGGACTGCTGTTTACGAACTTTGAAAAATACTATTCCACTAAAATAACCTAGCAAGTTGCCGTGTAACGCTCTGAAGGTCAAGAACTAGTGGTACAATCATCATTCCGAGGTTTCATTATCATAATCTGAGGAAAAATTACAGCAACAGAACTGTTGCCTTTATTAGTCTATCACGCTTTGCGTTGATAGACTACTGTAGACGGCAAGGTGGTTTCACTATGGAGTCAAAACTGGGCGTACAGACCCCCCCTCCCTTGGTGGCAGGAGAGGCAGCTTGGCTTTGCACAATGCTGGCACAACCCAATTGTTATGTTATGAAAAACCACTCATACGCCCATCCATATTTAGCACTTCCGGCATATTTATTGCACTGTACGTT
>JBCAUI010229972.1:0-16500 GCA_038406195.1 Haplosyllis anthogorgicola
AGATGAGTTACCAGAACAGTGCAACATTTGTGGTGCTTGTTTTAAATGGAGAAGTTCTCTCAGAAATCACATGGAAAAGCACAAGCATAAAAGATCTGGTTCACCAGATTTTTAAAGCACTTGTTCCTTTGTGTGTTGCTTTCATTCTTTTTGTTTGTTTGTGAACAGTTTAATTATTGAAACAGAGTAAAATTATGACCTAATGTCAGTCATTTTGGCACTTCTGGGGCATACACTGGAGATGGTGCACCACCAGATCTCAGTTGATATTTCCTCTTACCTGTTAAGAGATCATACAGTGGGATCATAATTTGGATCTAATTCCTCATCATCTTCATCTATTTTGGGTTTCTTGGGTGTGACAGGATTGGTGAAAAGAGGTGGGGGGAAGAATTGATGTCTTTAGTATTACAAAAATTTCCATGACCAATATAAATCAATCTCAGTTCACATTCACAAGGATGACTTGTTGTCAGATCATTGGTATGAGAGTACCAAATCTGTGTGCATCTAATAACAGCAAAATGGACTGGAATCATGCATGCACACAAATATATTGCCAGTTCATCACCATGATTACCAGGTTTAGAAATGAAATCAATGTAGTCGTCAAGTGTGAGTTTTTTCTTTCGAAAAATTCACAAGAATGTTCTTCTATCATGTCGTATTGTTGATGAATGTAGTCAACCAGACGCTGTCGGACTTCGATCTCATTAGATTTAGTGACATGTGCAATTATGTTGTTGTAGTCGAACAAGCAATCGCACTGAAATGAAAAGGGATAGATTATAATTATAGTTGAAAGTGATAAAGTTGAGCAAAATCGAAGAGAATTGTATGAAATTCATGGTCAGACATATAATTATTTACTTACTACATTAAGAGCCAGATTGTATGGAGCTAGAGTTTTATTACAGTCTTTAATTGAGATGGCTTCCCCCTCAGGAAATTTGCGTATTTCATCATTGAAGAGTAAATCTCCTCGTGGTTGTATTGCCATTTTAGTGCACACACATGTGCGTAAAAGTAGGTCATGAGCTGTACAAATGGGCAGAGTACTTTATGGTTTGTGATGGTGACAGGACTGTTGATATGTGTACGCCCAAGAATTTGCATGATTTGGACTGATTACCATAGACAACAATACAAAATAGGTGTTAAAGTTTTATTTACAGTTTTGAAACTTCAAGTTTAAACTTAAAGTTAAGGATCTTAACTGAGACCAGGGATCTTAACTGAGCCTAGGCTGGGTTATGCGCTGCACATTCCCCAGCCATGACTGGGTTAAGTGTGTCTTAAATGAGTCAGGGATTAAAATGAGACTGCTACAATGTGTATGTTCATGTAGAAATAACTTAATGTCATGCACTGTATTTTCAGGAACAACTAAATACCGAGTTCTTTTCTCGTAATTATTGGTTTACGATAAATTGACAAAAATGTTATGGAAACTACATGGAAGAAACACTTGTCATTCCAATCTAAGCGTGAAGGATATTTATGTCAACAGTTAAAATTTTAAAGAATCTTTGGTGTAGTGTAATTCGACCATGCCTACATAATCGGTAGCCAATTATCAAAGTGTTTCACTCCTGAAACATTAGAAAACTTTCATGAATCCTCTTACCTGATATTCATGAGGCAGTTTAGCATGATGTGACTTTATTCTGGTTTTGACCATTACTTGTGTCCCCTTCAAAAGAAAAATCAACATTGTTATCTTTTTACACTGGATTGTACAGAATTCTTGTTTGATAAAGAATCTTCGCATTTATTAAGAAAAGCAGATAATCACATTGAAATCAATAAACGTCAAGTGTCAATACATCATGGACTTAGTGAAGCAGATGTAATGCCAATCATTGCAGTGAATAAGAAGGGTAGATAAAGTAGGGCCTCAAATTTCATATTGCGTGTTGCATCTCTACAATCATGTAAAATCTGTGCTTCAGAGCAGTGCTCTAAGAAACATGAGGAAAGAATGAAACAAGATTCCTTACAGGCAAATGTATTGAATTGCATTGAAATTGCATTGTTGTTACCAGCAAAAGAAACTTTCGTCATGTGGTTCAGGCCTTTTTGTATGACAAAGGCTTTCTCTTCAGTAGAACACCATAACTTGGAGAAAAATCAATTCATAGAGGATGTGGTTTTGTTTTCAGACTATTTTTTTCCATACACAAAATGGAAGGGGGTGTCAGTTACCGAATTAATTAAACTGTTCACTCCCCTTCAAAATACGTCTCTTACAGTTGTGATACTGAAGCTAAGAACAGATCTCCATTTGAGTACATATGAAATAGGCAGTTAGCACAACAAGTTTCTGCATTGCAATGCATACAGGCAGTAACATTAAAACATTTGGCAAATTAAAAGTGTACGGTTTTGATAATGGAGGTGCATTTTATGATGGCAATATTGAGCATGTAAAACATTATTGGAAAGGTTTCCGTATTTACAGACACAAGTAAAATTGATTCCGTTTGAGTACATTGGGAAATAGGAGAGGACCAGGCCCCACGTCTCGCTTTACATGGGACAGAATCCACAGAACTTATACATGGGTCACATTCAGAGATCTACCCAAATATTGATGATATCAAATGACTTTTGTACATTTCCTATTTTGAGTTATTTATACAAAAGCGTTAATGCTTTGGCAAAAACGTTTTTCCTTCTTGGTTGATTGTTGTGTGTAAAAAGTGACGATGAATAAATGTATTGAACCTACTTTGTTCTGAGAAAACGCCCCCCCCCCGATTGATATCACACAAAAAAGTACGGAAAGTGGCTATTTTAGGAAATTATTTAAATCTTTAAGCAGGCTAAACATAGAAACTGAGGCTGCTGGTGGCTAGATCTACCGAGTCTTGGAATTATATCTATCATCTGCAAACTAGACTATCTGTGAACAGTATTTTTACTTTTTTGTGACAGAATCCATTAATAAAACATTTAAAAATTAGGAACGACGAAATTCAGTGATCTATAACAGTTCCAAATAATCTTTCTTTTTATGAATTCTTTTATAATGTCAAATGAACGTATTGGAAACGAGTTGACCTGACGGAGCACTGACCCTCATGCATCCCCGAAATGCATTTTCCCCAGTCCAGGTGGGGGGGGGGGTGTGCTGGTCAACTTTTTCATAGAATTGTCTGAAATGGCCAGAAATGCATTTTCCCCAGTCCGGAGGGGGGGGGGGGGGCGCTAGGGTCCTGGTCAACTTTTTGCAATGGCGGCCCAGAACACAAATCTAGATTTCGTCCAATCCATAGACCCTCATTGCTGATGCATGAGGGTGAATTAATCTCAGTAGAATTATGTGCAGCTTAATATCAGCCTCAATTTATCTATGTTGGAGCTAATCACGATTATACAAAAAGGCGTAAATAGGCTTTCGTTAATTATCGCCTGAATGTTGCCAGATATTGAGACAGATCTCAATTTCTTTTTGCGGAGATGGGTAAGGGATGATGATAATGTAATTGACCACCAGCAAGGAAAACGACAATGTAAGTGAGCAAGAAACACTCCCGTGTATATCTTGGAACCCCTGTAATGCACGAAAATTGGACTTCATGTCTGCGCGAATGCTGTAACAAATAACGTTTCCATGACTTGTGCTTACAAAGTTCAGGTGACTGGTTAAATATGTAGTTAGTAAAGACAGGAAGTCAGGTTGTGAAATATTACCTGTGCTGTCGCAATTTGATTGAATATGTTGGTATTTTGTTGCTATTTCAGATACACCACCGTTTCCTACCGTTCCCCTGAGATGGTAGATTTATATAGTGGTAGAACCATTACGACAAAAGCTGACATATGGGTAAGTAAAGAACATACACACCTTTAAATAAGTTACTTAATACAAAAGTTAGTAAAAGTACAGATGTAATTGACAGCAATTGAGTATAATTATTGGCTTCAGTGGACAAGAAAGTCTAAAGTACTAAAGTGATCGATTAATTTATTTATGTTAACTAGAAATGTCACATTTAATGACAGCTTGTCATGCACAAGTAAGGTCTTCAGTCCGCACACAGGTCTTTCCTTGCTTTACGAAAGGAATTGGAGAAAAAGAAAGAATAACAAAAGATAAATAATGAGACTCGTCTTATGTAATGTAGTAATTTATCAATTTTCTTTTGCAGGCTTTAGGGTGCTTACTTTACAGACTGTGTTATTTTACATTACCTTTTGGTGAGAGTACTTTAGCTATACAGAGTGGGAATTTTACCATTCCAGACAGTAACCGCTATTCCAGACCTGTCCTAGCATTAATGAGTGAGTACCCAACACAAAACTAAAGATTAAGTAATCTGAGCTTTTTAACTTTAGAAGTGATTTTATTTTCTCGCCGAAAAAAGTCTATTTCTAAAATGGTCGGTTTATAGAACAAATTTGGTTAATTGTGGTAAAATACCACTTACTTGAGTTTTACATTATTTCGATTTTTTGTGAATACAAATGCCCAACGCGAAAACTGAAACTCTGATCAAAATATCTTGACCCAAAAATTGCATACAGAAGACTTTTATGTGTGATGCACAGATATATGCAATTGTATTTTATCACTTTCAGAGTACATGTTAACCGTAGACCCAGAGAAGAGACCAGATATCTATCAAGTTTCGTTTGTAGCTTTTAAAATAACTGGCAGGGAAACGCCAATACAAAACCTTCATGTGAGTAAACTTGCTATTAACTTTTGTTTCAAATTAGATACATTTCACACTTTAAGAGATTTTACTTTTAGAAACCTTACTTGACAAATGCGAAATTTGAGTTGATTAAAACACAAAGATAAGTGTACAGGTTCACCAGTACATGAAGATAAAGTAATTGCACTCTAGTTAACTCAACAATACTTTGCAGGGTTCCACACCACCGAATGCTTCGAATTTGCCGATTCCGATAACTGAGTCTGAATCCCGACAGGTCAAAGCTACCTCTACTGGAACTAGTAGGTAAGTCCTCACATTTTGTCCTAAAATTTAAAATTGTTCGATTTCGTGTTATGATTCTTAGATAACACTGTTATGAAGATATTATTTTAAATACAAACGTGTTGTTCTGTTTGACAGGGCAAACCAAGCAAATGTGATAGGAGGCACTTCAGTCGCACCAAGAGAAAGACCAAAAAGTAATGCTGTGAATACACCACAAGGTCTGGGTTTACCAATACAAACATCTATAGCTCCAAGAACACGGCCGAAAGCGGGCAGTGCCAACCCACCAGTGCAACAGCCAACTGCTGGCAAGTTCAACTGTTTTCGTAACTGTTTTCGTAATTTTTCATCAAGACTCAAATTTCATAAGTGTTTTGTGCTGGAGGTTCAAAGACACCATGTAAGTGGCGTATCATAAATGACGTATAGTGGTCAATTTGTGATTGCCACATCATGCTACAGTTATGACATGTGTACATTTTTCTTTTACAGATGGAGCACAACCACAAGCAGGAACACAACCAGTTGCTACCCCATCACCGATGAATCCCCCTACAACATCACTAATACAACTTCAAGGCCCCACACAACAACAGGTGGTAAGTCGCAATCAATCATGTTTATGTACATTAAATAATAAGACTATTGCCGTGACACCTTCTAACTATGTACAGAACAAATTTGATTGATTAAATATATAAGGGCACGTTTTCAGACACATAATTCTAACGTTCTTTCCTCATTTTAATTTAAACCCCTAATTATATGCACATTATTTAGCAACAGCAGCAGCTCCAGCAACAAAGACATCAACAGATACTACAACAACAGCAACAACACTATGCAGCACAACAATACTTACAGGTTAATATTAATCTGAAGATATTTTTCGGCATCAAATCTATTATTAACAGCATCCAAGCCATTACAAAGCGCTTCTCTTTTGTTGCAATTATTTTAAATTTAATTGTGACAACCCATGTGGAAACTTTTGTGATCCATGATTTTCTGAGAGAAACACGAGACTGGTGTAAGAGATGTAAATAGTTGTAAGATGATATGCTGTGCATGATATTAACAAAAATCCTGATACTGTAAAATGTACATGTGATCACTAACATAATAGTGCACGAATTACCAACGTATTAAGTACAAAGAGTGATACAGGGAAAATTCTGAAATTAAATTGAAAGGTTTAGGATCAGCTGCATGTACGCTACAGATTAATTTAACATTTCTGTGCCAATTCATTCTTCGAGTAATTACTTTAATAAGCCAGCATGACACTTTAACATTCTTCAACCTCCTATAGCAACAGCAAATAGGAAACCAACCATCCCCCAGTAGTGCTCAGCCCCAACCCACCTTACTACAGGTAGCCCAACAAGCGGGTGGCTGGCAAAACATGCCAAATAGCGGATCGCTCACACCTACGCAACAGCAAATACTGCAGCAGCAACAACAATATCAAGTAAGGCCACAACAGCAGAACAGCGTTTGAATGATAATGCTTAATTATGCTTAATGCTTTTACTAATTTTAATTGTATGTACACAGACACAAGAGTAAATAATTTTCAAAAATGTATGAAATATAAGTCAGTTCGCATCAGCAATTATTTAAGAAATTTATTCCACTTCTACTTCATGTTGGCTGTCACTACTAGTTTCATGTAGGCATAGATAATTGGATTAATGAAATGTCATACACTAATTGCTGCACGCACTACTGTGAATCAAATAATTTTAAATCCCTATTATAGAACCAACAGCAATGGTTTAGTCAATCAGATCCATTCATAGACGGAAGCCAAACTGCTAAACAGGGTCAACAGTCTTCTACACCAGATGGTGGTTTCAAAGTTCCACATGCTCCTCAAGTACAGGTACAGTTTGAATTCTGTGATTATAAAATTATTTACGTCAAGTCGCGGCATCAGATGGTATATCTTAAACATTAACACAGACACACTAAATTTTAACCACAGTTCGCTTCATGTGTTGTACGTAAATTTTGTTTGCAGACAGAAGTAGATGATCTAGTCTCAATGAGTCCACCCAATTTACATCACATGCGTCACCGTAGAAACGTCAGCGATACATCGGCGTTGCGACTACCTAATCCTAATAGAAATAGTGCCTTTAGGTAAGTACATTTAAATTAGATATAGTAAACGATAGAATTGAAAGAGGTGGTGTTTTGGCGAAGTGAGATTAATGTTTTGTAATAATTTAAAAACCACTTTGAGATTAAAGGTATTCGGTGTTCGAAAATTTTTCAGAATATACGTAAAAGAACAAGGGCGCTTCTGTTTCTACATTGAAGTAATTTTGAACTGGTTATTTTGTAGGATATATGGAAGTGATCAGAGTAGTTTATTGCCACCACCTGGTGATCTAGCAAAGTGTAAATCTGCTTCAACAACACCATCATGTTCACCACCCAGGTTGGTACTAGTTATTATCAATACAGCATATTTGAATGTGCACTTCGGTTGTGTAAATCATCCCACATGCCTCTTCACAAGTTTGCAGTGTGCAATTTAGTCTGCGTTAAAAGGAGGTGGTGTGGGAAATCAATTTAAGAACTATTTGACAGAACACTAAACGCATAATTTGTTCTTGGGCAGGACGGGATCGCTGCGACCTCTGTCGGCAGACATGTCCGAGTGGAATCCGTTCGGTGACGACAACTTCGACCCGTTAGCAGAAGAATTTGGAAGAGAATTCGATCGCTTACGGAGGGGGTCTAATAGCAGTAAGTAGAAATCCTGCAATAACTGCGTGTGATGATAATGTCATGATTCGTGATGCCTTGCGTGATGACCTAAAATTCCTGTAACTTTAAGTGGAAATTCAGTGGGAAATTCCAGGTCTTTCAGTTTAAATGATGGCGTTTACGATATCCTTTGGACACATAGATAAAACAGTTGAAATGGCAAACCTTCACATAGTTTCTGTTGGTAATATTACATACATCATGCGACGGTATGAAGAAATGTTTGCCTAAAAAACATAATCCGAATTGTCACTGTTTTAGGTATATCTAATGTAAAGAGTCGAGAGGATCTAGTCATGTCGAACACTGATTTATCCACTATTGCCAATGACCCGTTTGGAGCCGCACCTTTTCCGAAAGGCACTGGCAGTAAGTATTTTCACAGTTTTCGAGAGTTTTGTCGTAAAGCTGTTTTAAATTGGGTCGAATGCATGGCTTGAATTCAGGCTGACGTAGATTCTGTTGTCTTTTCAATGTTTATTTAATTTGTATTGTTGCATTTTTAGATAATGCCAACCAGAAAACATCAAAGAGTAATCGTCGAGCAACCGATAATCCGGGAAGTGGAACAGGAAAAGGTATAAGATGATAATCTAACTTACCACCAGGTGGTGCTTGTGGGGCAAAATACTACCAAAGATTAATTTCGTAAATCAGTGCACAAGTTTATCTGTGATAATCGATACTGTTAATTATAATCATCGTAAATTGTCCGTGGAAAACCGACTGAGTAAAACCGTTTCTCAAGGTGCTCAACAGTAGGTTAATTTTCAGTGTTACTTAACTGATCAAGTGCCTGACTGTATTATTCTGTTCTTTTGTCTGTTTTGGTAACATAATATCTAAGAACAGGAATCGCTTGTATTTTGCGATATGTCAATATTGCAATTTAAAATAAGACTCAAATTGTTTATGTATATCCACTGGATTGTTAAGTTTGGTTGTTGAATATTAGTCCCCATGTACATGTATAATCGATACAGATGTTGGTAATGTTGCACAATTCTTAGTTTATGCAAATTATGCATATGTATGTAATGGAGAAAGATGTAGATGTACAGGACTAAATCAGTTTTTACTACTCTTGACTATGTCCCAAATGGACGTTAATACTCCTTTTGCAGAATTACATGTAATAAAGATTAGTTTCAGGGTAATGCTTAAACTAAGCTATGTAGTCAGTAGCCTGTAAAATGTAGTCTTGTAGTGAAAAATGATGTAGCCCTATTTTTCATACTGATCATTCAAAAATGGGAATGGTCATCAATGGTGCTTATATTTTGCTCATACACAATTCGTGCACATGTACACTGTTACAGTAAATAGTTGTGTCCAGGCACGTTAGCAGTATTGTCATGTTGCAACCAGACTTGCCAGTGGAAATTAGTCTGCAGTTGATACTGATTTACAGTTGCCCTCACTAGTCTCCAAATGTAAATTTGTTACCATCTGTTTGAAAATGTTGAGGCAAAATACAAATACAGCAGCAGCAACTCCCACATAGTGAAGTTGTAGATCTTCAAAATCATGAATGCATATTTATAGTGCATGACACAATAATGGCAAGGATGGAACCTGTTGTAGGCATTTCAGGAAGAGAAAATATACCATAACTGATAAATTACCTTCCAAGAACATGTAAATCATAATGGTTTTATTCAAGGTTGCAAATGATAAGGTTCACATTCTGTGTGCATAGAAACGTGTGTACTAGATGTCATGTAAATAAGGTTCAGGGGTAGTAAACAGTAACTTGTGGTAGTGCTAAACAAAATTATGTGCAGAAGAATACTCCCTTGTTCCATGTAGCACCTTTTAGAAATGCTACAACTGTAATTATTAAAAGTTGTGTTCATAAGCAAGTACAATGCACTGAAAGTAGAAGTACACAATGGAGGTATAAGTTTCTAAGGTTCGTGTGTGATTAGACTTGGTTTATTCCAAAACGGTGCACGCATAGTTTTATAGTATGTCCTATGACCCTACAGGCTGTAACGCACATGTGCACGCACTGTTTTCGTTAGAAACTTATACGTCCAATGATACGAACGTACATGTAGTGAACAATCTCGACTGTGTTGCTGTGCTTGCCGTGAGATTTAGTCCCGTAGAATATCGCATCAATGGAGAAGATTATCCGTTTCACACATTTTACTTGTTAAAATCATCGTGATTTTCGTTCTTTCCATTTATTAATATTGAGTTACGTTACACAGTCAAACTTGCTGAGTTTAATGAAAAGCAATCAAGGTCTTTCATGAGTGAATTAGAATATTACTCAGCTATCATGTATGAAAAGAAAAAACGGAACCCTGTTATCATTTATACAAACTTAAATTACTAGTGATATATTTAGTTCTACCGTCATATTAAATATGGTCGGTTTCGTTTCCTTTCGTAAACTAGATAACTTTTTGCATCAAATGGTGAATGTTTTTGTTCTAGTAACTTGATAGGAGATAAATTTGCCACCGACTAGTCATACTTTCATAAAGTCGTTCAATATTAAACTACAATAAAGTTATTCTTTGTAAGTTACCTTGATATTGACTTTGAACTAGATTAAACGTCAGTGGACCATTAGAAGATAAAACGTTTTGAGTACAAAACGCATGCATCTGTTACAATTAAGACTGACAACTTAGTATTGTATGGTATAAAATTAAGCAAAAGTTTCCAAATACAACACTGAAGCCACGAAGTATGTGATTGCATCCATGTAGGGTTTAAGTGGTGAATGCTTTATTTCATGTTGAAAACTCAAGTGCCAGTCACTCGACAGTCTTAAGAGTCATCTTCACGGACGAGTAAATATTGTAATAAACTCAACTCTGCAATACGAAAGGAATGATACGATTCTAACTAGCTTTATTCTGCTGTTCTAACATGCTGTATAAAATTGTAAATGTGTTGCTGCCTACTTCAGCACATAACAATTTAACAAATCTGTTTTTGATTAACCGAAGGCTATGGCAACACTTTTTTTTAAAGATATTTCGGTGTTAATATGGCAACCAATCTAAATGGAAAGGTTTACGGGTGCATGACAGCTTCTAATCTCCACAATCATGGTAACCATCAACAAAGACATTGCCATGACATTTAATCAATTGGGTTTTTGGCTGGTTTGATGACCCAGCATGTCCGAAACATTTTAGAAGTGTGGGTGACCTTGACCTTTGACCTTCGGTAGAACTAGATTTTACCTCCTCTACAAGTGAGTCTCGATTCCTTATATCTATTGGCAAAGTTCTTGTTGTTTATGTTTCGGGTTTTTTTCCTTCTGTGTTCGTTTTTTGCTTTCTTTTTTATGCTTTAATAATAGGATCGAATTAAATACACGATGTATATGGTATAAAATCACTCATGAAAGAACTGCAAAATTACAGTGGCAGTGAAGTGTTCACTAATTATATCTAATGCGTTTAACACATGTAGTAATCACGATCAAAATCAAAATACAGTAGAACATATTTTGAGCGACACCAAACTTTTCCAATCCAAAAGTGTCGTAAAAGGCAGAATGTCGCTCAAAGCAGGGGCATTTAAACTGATCTAAACCGTGTTATTTCTGTGGAAAAAGTGTTGTAAAAGACAACATGTCGCGCAAAACAGATGTCGTTCGAAACAGGTTCTACTGTAATTGGAAAAATTCAAGTTGATCATTCACCTGATGCCTTTCTTTGGTTTGGTTTCTGTAGGTGTGTGTTTCAGTTTGTTGTACATGTTAGGTGACTAGCTGATTTAAAAAAAAAACAACCCAGAAAGGCCTGGTATTCAGTGGACGTTACAAAAATCTTTTATTGTATTTCAGATGGGTATGCAAAGTTGCGCGAACGTCACAGTAGCGAAGAAAGATGTATTGACTCCGATGGAGACCGTGATCCTAAAGGCAAAAAGGAAGTCGCAATAGAAGCGACGACTTCAAAGCAAGATGCGGCGACCAAGTCAGCCTCGAGTAAGCCAAGTGACAGCTTGTTCAGCGCCCCGGGGCGACTTATCCAACGGGCGTTAGATCACTCGTCTCGCTATCAGCAGTTTGCTGATGTAGACAGTGATGATTTAGATAAGGAAGTTACATCTGCAGCTGCCACTGTTCCAACAGACGGGCCTATTGCTAACGGGAGCGGAGCAGCGCAGGCCCCACCTCTTGCTGATGACACTTCTGAGGATCCAGAAAGCCTGGATAATCCCGATCGGTACCAACACAAGCGTGATTACAGTTATCAGGAGCTGGATGATGAATTCGGAAGTAAACGTTCTGCAAAACCCAGTAGTGATTTCAATATGTACAATGCAGAGGGAGGAGACAGCTCGGAAGATCCTTCTAAATCTCATGATGACTACGATGTCGGAGGCCCGAAACAGTCAATGTTGATTAAAGTAGTCAACCCCAAGTCACAAAGCCAGTCACAGCCCCAGTCACATGATAGAATAATCGGGCACCAGTATGGTGTAAAACCCCTCATAGATGACGACGAGTTGTCGGATTCGGAACTAAATAACCAGTCACAAACTTTGAGTAATCCATTTTCTAACAGCTCCTCTCGCGGCTCAAGTGCGATGAGTGCGAACAGCGCAATATTTATGCAAAATTCTCCAGCAATGTCTCCCCAGTCACAGAACTCCGAGGACAGTGCAATAAACATGGCTGACCCCTTTATGAATGTTCCCTTTAAAAAGAAGCACAATTCGAAAAAGAAGCACAAACTGATAAAAAGCCCTCTAACCAAGCAAGAAGGTGAAGATGCGTTCAGCAATGCTCCTTTTCATGCGGGCAAGACCATATCACCCCAAGACGCCGTGATGGGGTCAATATACGTGAATCCTGCAGCAGATGAAGATATTTTCCAAAATGCACCGTTCAGAGGAAGTAAGCCATCAAGTAAAGCAGCCACCCCAAGTAGCACCACCATCTCACCATCGAATGTAGTGGACATGAGGTCACCGTCACAAAGTCCAGAAAGTGCTATGACATCGATGGTCCCGCCATCTGTTTCAAGAGAGAATGTGACCGTACAGCAACAGCAACAGTTGGTGCCACCGATGTCGCCAGGACAAGTAGATCTTTTCGGGTCTGGCAATTTTTCGGATATGACCTTCGGCCAAGCTCAGGCACAGGCTGCTCAAATAGCAAGTCATTACCAGCAAAGACCAGCTTCTCAGCCACAGTACACAACATCTGCATCCCCAGCAACAGTAGTACACCAAGGTAGAATGCCCACTAAAGGTACATCTTTGTCTCAGTCACGCAGCCCAATAGATAACTATGCTAATCAAGACCTATTTGGTGCGCAGCCATTTGGTGGCCAAGTTCTAATGGAGATGTCTCCCACTGAAAACTCCAGACCAATAGACATGGATCACCGACTTGGTGGAAGTGGTAAACATACTCCTGCTAAAGGTAGAAAAGGTAGTGGACACAGAATGCGCCGACGATCATCAGATAGTTGTAGTTCCGGTAGTGATGGTAGACCTAGTCCACGTTCCACTAAGAAAGACAAATATTATTCCAAAAGTACTGACATGCTACATGATGAAAACCTAGAGGTTCTGATTGGTGACAGCAATCACGGTAGTCTGAAAAAGAACAAACATAAGTCATATAAGAAGGAAAAACTGCGCCATGCATCTGGAGGTGAGAAGAAACGTCATCAGTCAGGTGGTCATCATGTAAGTCTCAACGTTAGTCAAAGCGGAGAAACGGCGTTTTCCAATCTGAGCTTCTGCGATGATATGGATGGGGACAAAGCTGGAGAGATGATGGATGAAGGAGAGCTGAAGGACTCCTTTAACCAGAAAAGTGAATCACATTCCAATCTAAATTTGGAGGCTGCACTGCACACGTCCAATGCCGCAAACCACACGGATGAAAAGAGTCAAACATTACCCCGGGCCACCAATGTGAAAAAGCACAAAGTACTTCCCAGTGCACCCGACGCAGAACCATTTACAGTCAAGAAAAAAGTGGGATTATTTAAATAACTTAAAGCTTGTATAAGTAGTGAAATATGCAAGTGTAGTTGTAAATTATAGCATAATTGATGAGAGTATAAAGAGTTCCTTAGTATTAAAGCCTTGCTACATCGCAGATCCGCACATCTAGCTATGAGCCAAGACTGAATTATATTAAGGACACTGGCAAATATTTGCACATATTTCTGAAAAGTAGAGATAGTCGACACAAGTCGGTAAACAGAAGTACAAATCATTTAGTATAATACCAAACTATAAAAATGCACCTATCATTAATTATGACCTTTCATGTGTATTGGTGTTCTACGAGCCAAACTGAAAGGACTCGGTCGTTCATGAACAGCTAAATTTTGCAGATAAAATAACCAATTCCAACATCAAATAAAAATTAAACAGAACTGATGGTCAACTGATACATGAATGTTCTTAACAATTGCAAAAAGTTTGTTTTCGGTGAAATTTTTGAATCAGCAAGGGGAGGGCGCCCTTAAGAATCCAGATAAGATGCCCAAGAGCCAGTTGTAGACAATGCTCATAATTTGGGTTTAATATATAATGCTATAGTATTTATGCTTTCCATGTTAAAAATTAAATACATAATTATAGAATGGAAACCACAGTGTGGTCAAGAAACAACAGCAAATGTATATAATTTTGTTTCATTGTTATTAGAGAATCTTTGAATTTCAGCAGTGGTAAAGATTTTCAAGAAAGCTTTCCTTTTGTATTTTGTTAGGATGATTGTATCGCTGAGATTTTTTGGCTCATTTGGCATAACTGCCAAAGAGCCTACAGAATCATGAATTGTCTGTCATCCGGTGTTGTCGTCGTCGTCTTAGCACAGCGTCCCGCGCCCCCTAGATCTGCCAATGGCTGCCCTGAGCACACTATTTATCATAGAGACTTCATACCTTGCACACGTGTGCACCTATATCTTATCTCAAAGCCCAGCAAAAATTAGGTTGCTGTGACCATTATTCTCAATTTGGCAGCCATATTTGTTTTTTTCTTTGAACCTTAATCCTGGACATGCAGTTGATACAGACTTCATATTTCGTGGCCCTATGAACTGACATACCCTCTTATTTTCTGTAAAAGTTAAATTGATACCACCTATATTTCTAGTTTGGCAGACATATTTGTGATTTTAATAGATCATATGTTTGGGATTTGATCTTAGACACTTTATTTGTATCCATGTGATATTGTAATCAATACTGTCTTAGTCTTTCGATAATGCCAAATGAGCTCAGGTCCATCTGGACCTATTTTTCCTAGTCTAAAGCCACTGTTGAAACTTTTTACTTGAAGTAAGAAATCAGGTTGTACATTACCATCTGCGTATAAGACATTTTGTTGTGATACAAGTGTACAGTGGACACTTCATTTCACGGACAACTAAAGAGCATTTGTTCGTCCCCAAAAACTGCAGTGCATTGCCCCAGAGACTAATAACACAGATTTGGAAGGCCGGAATATTTCCTAACATTACATCCCATTTTTGGCGAATGGAAAATATAAAATTAGAAAGAAAGGCGTCCGTGAAATGCAGTTTCCAATGTGTTACAATCACCGAAGAGCTAGGTCATAAACATTTGCTTTACTATTTATTAAACATATCGTTTTGATAACCCCAAATAAATACCTAAAATACGTGTTGGTGGTATGTATCCTAGTTCTAGAATTGTGGGAAACTATTGAACTGGAAATTCAATGATTTTGAAAATGTAAAAGTTGTTGTAAACCCAGCCATCGATCCAGTTCTATTTTTGTATATCATAATTGTTTAAGATGATCTAAGTTCTATGAAATTGTTAAAAAAATTATAAGTGTGTTATAACTTGGAAGATTACGACAACAATACTTTTGCACATAAAAAAATTGTGTAGTAACGCCTAATACATCCCGAGATTCAATTGCTTTTTCATTATTATACAATTCATTATAGAAATAGAAAAGTCAGGATCCGCAACTGTTGTTAGAATATGGTTGACATGTAGTTGGGTTCGTATAAACCTGCTGGTTCGGTGTTACAATTCAATACCAAAGTCTACATACACGTTATATTTAGTTTATATTATTATACATACTATATTATGTAAGAAATTGTATTATAGACTTGTATATATGTACGAACTATTATAAATCGCGAGTCACAATTCAAGAAATTAGTGTTTATTATTCTTTATTTGGTTTTATCACAAATTGCTTGCACATGCTGATTCAATTTATACTGACTGATAATGAGACATAAGTCCTAATACACCATGCACTTGAGGAATGATTATAAAAGAGGAAGAAAATGCATATCAGATTTTGACAAATTGATTTTAGACAATATGTTTAAAGAAATATATTACACTGCCTATCTGCCAGTGTACAAGCCTTACACAGTACATCGGTGTGCAAAATTAGAAAGTGAATGGACCAACCGTAAAATGCCCTAATTGGGCCAATTGTGCCTATAACCAATATATTTAGGGGATATACCTTATTCGGGAAATGGTAATTTATTAGTCACCTCTCCCCAGTTAATCCGATGTATATGTCGACTAGCATCAATCGGTGGCGAGGCGGAGTGAATGCAAAGAGCAAGCAAAAGCTTAAAGCCATTTCTATCACATTTATTTAATTAAATATCACTTTAATAACATTCTATTAACAGTTAATAACAGCTGAGGTAGCAATTTGCATGGGCAATGCTACAATAAATAATACAAATCATAAGCAATTGAGACTTGACAAAACGTAAAAGCAATGAGTTGGCTGAAACTGTACTGTTCCAGACAGCATA
>JBCAUI010230083.1:0-16500 GCA_038406195.1 Haplosyllis anthogorgicola
GTATCTGTGCCATGATTGACCATATATGGGCAATCTAGATCATCCAGGCACCATATGAGAACAGGTTCAGCCACCTGTGACTGAAATCAATCAGCTGAAACGTTTTGGCTAAGGAATTTGGTCTCCTCTGGCTGAAAGAAATACAGTTTGTGTCGATTTCTGTCGATTTAGGCTTTTTAAGTGAAAATAGAATGATCCGGGATCAAATCAATATCCTAATGTTATTCCAATACGAATTTGAGAAGTTAACCCGTTGGTATCTATTTTAAAGGAAAAAGCCACTTCGCGACAATACTTACTCAGCCTTCTTTACAGTTGCACCAGACTTTGTGTGAACTTTGAACTTTGCTGGTTGACTTGTTATTCTGGAAGCAAGATCCTTCACTCCGACCGTGAAAACCTGAAGATAAAATTGATTCCAGTATTGACCAATTCTGTTATTTGGAAGGCTTATTTTTCTGTAAATATACCTTTTGAGAACTGCGTTCATAACTTATGGTACCTTATCTGCGAGAAGATCGCTGCCTGTTGTGAACCACTGGTCACTGGTATACTCTATAAATGCAGTTGGGAAGCACTTGGGGCTTGGAGAGTTGCGTCCATTGTCTTGTACCCGGAGAAGGTTTTGAGGTATAGTAAAATAATCTTCGTTTCTGGAAGATAATAAAGTAATAAAATATAAATGACTTCACATATTAGTGGTTCTGTGTGTTGAAGTGGCTGTCTGGACCCGGGTTGGCCCAGAGACAAACACAGACAGGAAAACATCTCTCAGTTACACCGATGGGCTAAAGTTTAAAATTGTGTTAATTTACCTCCCAGTGTAAGTGTAGCCGTTAATATTTTCTGGGTACCATTTTGCAACTCCAAATTTCAAGTAAATGCAGTCGTCATATGAGAGCCTACAAAAGGAAGAAGCAAGGATAAATAGTACATAAAATACGATAGATGCCATAGCGTAGAGTATCGTTAAGTACACTAAAATGTGAACGTACAAGTTAGTATCTGTGCAGCATGTGTCACAATAGTATGATGTCACATATGTGTAGGTAAACCGCTCCACGAAACCAGCGAGTTTGGTTCGTCCTCGTGTGGCATCGTTGCCCCGTGTTGGATCGAGTAACCGACAGAAAACACTCATTACACTTTTTCTAGTTCCTTGCATTAACCTGAAAGAATATTGAAAGAAGTGTCAAACATGCAGCTCTTTTGCACAAGCACCAACGTAACTGGTCCTGTTACTGGACATTTTAGGATTCGACTGAATGAATGCTTAGGATGAGACATGTTCCACAGTTATTCAGATATATCCGATGTGGTTTTTTTTCTTCGTGAAAACACTTACGGTTTCTCCTCGGCTACTTCAATGACATCATCCATAACATTTTCAAGGACAGTTAGCTGATCATCGTCAAGTTTGCCCTGGGTAGCAATAAGCATACTTTCCATGATACTGTCTATGGTGACATTATCCATCGGTTGCTGACCCTGAATGTACACGTCCCATATGTTGAGATCTTTTCTCTCCGTAATTGTTACATTAGCCTTGTGAACTCCCAACCTGAAAATACTCGGTTTTAGTCATATTTTTGATCCATGATTCTCATATTGTTTCATTTGAAATTCTTAGAACATGTCATAGTAAGGACTTACTCAGCTCCGTTTGTGACATCACTGAGAGCTACTTGGAAAATCTTTGGATAAAGAAGCTGCGATGCCTTGAATGGATCGTGCCTGATATCTATAGTCTGCAGTCTCTGTAAAAGGAAATAAACAATTTGCAATGAGAGAATAGAAAGAAGAATTAATCTTGTGTGAAAGATGAGTGGCAATTCGTAATATCTTTAAATACAGAAAAACTTACTTCTCCAGGTAAAAATGTGATTTCTCCAAAGGCACTATCATAATCCTTATTACTCTGGGCATGATAGACTTTTACGCCACCTATTATTTCGTATCCTGTTCCCAATGATAGGGTTGAGTATTTTAATGATACTCTTTTACTTGAGTATCCAGTTCTTTCAACTTCCAGTCTGGTTAGTATTGACTGTTTATCGACGTACATTAATCTGGAATGAAAGTATCAGACATGTACGTTCTGTATCTTTCAATATGAATTTAGCGAAAGTCAGGTGTAGAAACATTTGAAACAACAAACCTTGAGTTAGCTGCAAATTGAACGAGGCCGTTGGGATAGTCATTACTTTCCATATTTACTGTAGCAAATTTTCTGGTGGGATCAATCTGTGCTCCTGAACTCACTCTTGTCAATTCCACAACGAAGGAAGTTCCGTTTTCCGGATTCTAGGGAAATGATAGCATTTAATTAAAGAGCGAGTTAAAAGACTTTGACAAAGAAAATATATGTTTTCATCCTTGTACATTTTATGATTCAAAAGAATGAATGGTGTATTGCCATATACCGAATCATCAACAAGAGGTATATCAAAGACGCAAAATGTTTGTCCAGCGGGACAAGGAACGTCATCTGTGACTCTCTCTAGTTCTGCGGTGAGATCGATAGCTGACGTTTTCACCAGGTCCGATGTAGTACTGACTCGGGCTCTCCAATATACCTGCAATCAAATGAATTGTTTCAGCGGCAAATAAATGGGAAATGAGCCATTGTGAAATGGTTTCAGTTCAGGTAATTATAATCTTACTGTGAGATCTCCGAAAGAAGCATTTCTTCTTTCAATAGTTAGTCTTGCTGGTTGTCCGGTATCTTCATTGGCTGTCACCTGGGTGGAATTCGGTGCGTAGAAACCGATCCACCCACTCCAGTAATCATTTCTTCTGATGGTTATAACTGCGTATCCCTAAATAATTAAATAGGTGTAGATCCAGACAACATACATGTATATTTCACGTCAGGAAATAAGCCTATTTACGAGAAACATTTTGTCCTTATACTCAATAATTTTTTATTAATTAAGTCGAATTTCAGTAAAGTAAATTAATTTGTAAAATCAGCTGTTGCAGTTGTTGTTAACTTTTTTGGTTCAGTTTAAGTCACAATTCAATAAAACAATTAAATATTAGTACCTTTCTACCACCGTCTATTGAAGGTTGTGCAACTCGCACACCTTCTGTCTCAGGTACAATGTAGACAACCATTGTCTCGTCGTCTTCCGGAATTTGATCATCCACCGTGTAAAGTGTCACTTTCTTCATTGTTTCCTTGTCCTAAACAAATACATGCAATGTATCAATATTTCTTTATTAAGACGATGATTCGTCCTAATTTGCTCAATTAGATTTTATTTGCTTTTAATATTGGTGTTTAATTCACTTACTCAAACATATGTTCTTCTTAGTGTAAGGACATTTTACCTCAAAGACAACTGTCTGATCCAGTATCTGATAGTCCTGTCCCGCGACAGCACTTTTGCCGGACACTCTTCCCGCCAGCACCTGACCCACCGTCTCGTTTCCCGCGCTTGCGCCGCCTCCCACAGAGTTACCCCACGATTCGCCTCCTCCGATCGTCCGAACCGACACCGTGATTCTTCCATATGTACCTCCTACACAATGGAAAGCATGCAATGCCATTAGTAACTGAGAAAAAAGGATTGTGTACTTGCGCTATTGTGTAATGGTGATTGTACAATTTAATTGATTGTTCATCAATGGACCATTGTTACCTGTTCTAAATATAGTCACTTCTACAGATCCTGGTTCGGCCGCTTTCCCGTCGGCTTCACCAGTGTTATATATTAGACTTAGCACCCCAAAGGGATCGTTGTTCCGTCGTATTTTGATAGTAGACCTCGAGTATATTGTACTCAGCCTGGGAGATATCTCTGCAAAAGATATTGTACAGAATGTTATTGTCTGGATTTGTTTTTCAGTTAATCAGTGCCTTTGAGAAGTACGCATTTGAGGAGGGGTAAATCCAACACAAAAAGCTACAGGAATATCTGACGAAAAGTAACAAAAAATGCTACAGGAATAGTCCGCTTTTATTGCCTCTACGGTACCGAAAAGTGTGACAAGAACTTTAATTTTGCTGACCTTCAAAAGATCCACTTGGTAATCTGACAACTGAAGTAAAGTCGACATAAAATTCTTCGTCTTCTTCTGGTTCTTCGTCCGGATATATCTAGAAAAGAAACATTGCAGCTAAAATATCCCACATGTACTTCATTCGTCTTGGTATAATGATATGACAAATTTAAAGTTAGCATAAGACTTTTTTAAATTGTTAAATTCACAAAAATAGAATAGCGGGGATGCTTTTATGTTATTAGCGGGTACCTGATTCGTGAAGATTCAGAAATATCGGAAAATGCAATACAACAAGTTAAAAATCCGTGTTGAATAACGTAGCTAAGAATTATATTTACCGTGACAAAAATAGATGTTCGAGTTTCCTGAGGATCAAGCTGAATTGCACCATTCTCTATTTGCGCATAATCCGCGTTGCTTGCGGCCGAAGCGGACATTGTTTTGTAGTTGATTCTAATGCTGCTTTGCGAACCGTACAGCCGCTCAACATACAACTTAACCTGCAAAGATTAATCAGTTCGTCAAGGCTTCAACGGAAAGGTTCGTTAAGGAGACGTAATTTCTAAACGAGCTACCAAAGTATAATAGCCATGTACGCAAGAGTAATCAACATACACTGAAAGTAGCATAATTTCATTTGTAATGGCAAAGAAAATGACTCTTTATGGTCTATCAGTAAATACTTACGAGTTGTGGTACACTATTAGTACTAAATATAGATAGACTATTTAGTCTGAATAGCTTGATGAGAATGAAAACAATGTCTACAATGAACTCTTATGTCAACTAGTCTCTGAATCCGAAATGCGATCAACTTTACCTCAAGATTTTTGCTTTCTGGCTCAGTGATGACTATTTCTCTAGATGCCTCAGAGAACTGGATGACTCCATATGGTTCAATCCTGGCCACAGTATCCAATACTCTCAACTCAGCTCCCCCTCCCACGTTAGTAACAGGCAGCCGAGGTAGATGTACTACAAAAAGTTCAGCCGCTGGACCACTGGCTTCAATCACTGGTCTCAACTTCAAAGGGAACAAATTTATTTAGGAATTCGTGGACAGAATGGCCGATTTACCAACCTTTATTTAATCACAAATTCATAACCAGTTAAAGCATTCGGATAATTTACAATCTCCGAAAGAAGAACGAAGAACAACGGAGAACAACAAATTTTGAGCCATCTTACCAGTACTTGTATAAGATCCGATTCCACAGTATTTGCCATGACGAGAGTTCCGCCGTTAGGAGTTAACGCGCCTCTGGCATACCCAGGGGGTTGTGAATTGATAGGGTATCCACTTTCCCAGTCCTGTTGTAGACCGCCGTATGTTCCGTGGCGTGTTACTCGTATCTCAGCGATGCGTGATTCTACAAAAGTGGTTATGGTCACATTGACACCATTAACTCTGTATTTAGATCTTTTACATTACATCTAAAGTAAACAATGTGAAAGTGATGAGGCTTGTGGTTGGCTTTCTGACAAAATAACTTGACACTATCTTACCTTCATTTACGGTTATGAGTGTGTCCTCAAATCCAATCATGCTGTTTGCAGCTTCAGCAGGAACCTCGAATCTTGCGACAGACAGGGCTTGAATAATTTCTGGTGGTTGCGTTTCTGTAATTGTTTTAAGTTAACTTTTAATTTTTTGTAAATCTGCTCTTAATTTGTATAATAATTTGAATATTATTTATGTGGCATTTAACTGTCAGAACATAAAGGCATATAGTTTGTTTCTGGTGAAATTTAATTATTACAAAAAAACCCCTACATATATATAATTCAAAGCATTTTAGTACAATACCCCCGACTCCAATAAAGGCAGCTGCAGTCAGAGTAAATGTGAATGTAGAATGTACTCTAATGTACACTCCGCTTTCTATGTTCACAAGTAGTATTTTCTCGGACTCTCCGTCTTCGAATGTGGTAGAACCTGAGCTGGGCAAATATGAAATACCACTCTGAGCCTGAAATGATGATATAAAATGATAACTTGTGAAAACATCCAAGACGACATGTGAATATTTGTGTACAGTATGCTTGGAATTTTTAATGTAAAGTTATCAGGTGATATCTATTCCTTTGTAAAATAGTTAACAGGTGATATCTATTCCTTTGTAAAATAGTTACTCAGCTTTAAACATTACTCAGCTTTTAACATTTATTTTAACTGAACCGTTGAAATCGACAAAGGCAATGAGTTGCATTAGATTCTACTGGGTTTCACTGCATAATGCACATGTCATGCCCTTACGGTTGGATATTATTTACAAGTTGTAAAGGGCTGGGAACAGGCAGGACCTAAAGCGTCTGGACAACCTCATATTGTGTCATCTAATATGTATCGTGTGTTCGTGGATTGGACATATGCTAGCACAAGGACTATTTTACTACAATGGTTACTTTTCCATGCACAAATGCATGCTATACAGAAAAACTAATACTCGATAATTTAATTCCGGTATAATATTAAATAGTGGATCAGTTTCATCATATTCTGGTGACTCCGCCTAAAATCGTGATATTAACAGTAAAATTGTGATTATTGATGGAAATGTTTATTTTATTGATCTTATAACTGAACTGAAATTTCCGCTTTTGACTTTCATGTTATTCAGTTTAAAATACCCTTCAATCGTTTCCATAAGTTAAGTAATAATTAGAAACAAACTTTGAATTGATGGAGAAACGCACCTGATCATATACAATGGTGTGGCTGATCCTAACTCTCCCATGATGGCCGTTGTATCTGGAGATGTTGAGTCGGACTTCCCTTTGTAGATCTGTCGGCGACACGATAACAGTTTGATCTTCCGGTCGTATACCGAACCGTCCATGTGGATAATCATTATACCTGGAAAGTACATCCGGCACAATTAGTTTATTTTGATACTGTGCTAATCTCAGTGCACTTGAAATTACAGTTACTGAAGTTATATATTAAGTTTGAAGCTTTTGTTGAAATGTTTTAAATTTATATTGTTTCAATGGTTTTTATGGTGGTCCGCCTTTTTATATATTTATTACGAAAAACACTATTTTTGATTCTGTAAGTTTCCAGTGTCTTACTCTTTGTACACTTCTAAACATTACCTGATTGTAAATGAAGATGTATTGTGAGTAGAGGCAATCTCTGCACCTCCTTCAACTTTTGTTATCAACACGGTAAAACTTTCGTCCAGCTCGGCTTCGGCGTCAGATAACAACTCAAATACGATCTCTCCATTTCGCTTGTCTCCTTGAATCATGGCTGAACCTGAAGTAGGCTCAATATCGGGTGATTCCTCGTCTAGTGGTCCTACCACTCGCCAAAAAACCTACACCAACAGTACAAGAAATGATAATGTCATCCATACACCTTAAAGCAGTACATGTGGGTTTTTTGTAAGCAACTTTGAGTTAATCCGTTTTCAAGAGCTGACTTTGAGTTATTCCGTTTTTAGGGAAGACGAAAGTTGTGTCTTCCGTAAAAACAGAATAACCCGAAGTTTGTTTACAAACAAACAAAGCAGATAGACATTTCTGGATATTTAAAAGTGACAAAGTTATTCAAATTATTCTCCTAGAACATAACTAATTTACCTCAATATCACCAATGGTTCCTTCGGATCTGTAAATAGGAAAGGAAAGGACTCTTCTTCCAGATGCAGGTTCTGCTACCGTCTGTGTACTCTGTGCTACACCATCAAACCTCACAATGCCATTAGGATCTCCGAACTTTTGGATCTGTAATCAGAATGGTTTCATGTGCAGTACTAAATCGCATAATCATGCAGTTTACTAGCCTGAATCATCCAAATAAACGTGGCTTCTAATGGGGTGCGAAACAAATTTATGAACAAGGATTGGGTTTGGTCAACAGGTAACTGTATTATTTGTATTGGATATTCAGGGGCTCTGTCGTTACGATTTCTGAGTGTACTCAGCACCAATTTACAATCATATTTTACCCAGTTCCCACAAGCTTCTGTAATGTAACGTGAAACGAAACATACTGTTAAGCTGTACACGCCAGCAGTTGGGCTAACTTCTCCATTGCCAAGATCGGCCGGGAAGCCTTCTATGTCATGTACGGTGACATAGAAAGCCTTCTGGATCTCCCATCCAGTACGAGGTTTGATTGTCAGTGCAAAGGTTTTGTCTCCTGCTTCGTTGCCTTCCCACTGAAGCACACCACTGGTGGCCTGTCTTCCCTCTGGTGTGATGTAAGTGATGTCGTTTGTCTCTTGCAACTCAACATTCTCGCTGTTTGGGCCCATTATTCTCCAACGCAGCTGAATGATAATAGTAGGGTGGTAAATGTAAAAGAATTTCTAAATATTAACAATTAAACATAATTTTTAACGGTATACATATTAAAGTTGTCATGTAAGCAGCTAGAAGCGAGAACT
The DNA here is from genome assembly GCA_038406195.1 of Haplosyllis anthogorgicola. NCBI lineage: Eukaryota > Metazoa > Annelida > Polychaeta > Phyllodocida > Syllidae > Haplosyllis > Haplosyllis anthogorgicola. The sequence goes on from JBCAUI010230083.1 coordinate 8,403, forward strand.
TTAGACAATGTATTCCTAAAATGTCAATTACGTGCGAACCTGCCAGTAACATCTGACTGTTAAGATAGCAACTTTATTGACAATGAATGTAAAGTTCGTCAGAAAGTGAGAACAGTTTGTTGCTGCATAAAAGCAAATACACGTGTACTTACAGTTTGTCGTCCTGTGAGTCCTCCAGTTCTTTCCACTGTGAAAACAAGTGTTCTTGTAGAGGCAGGATTAGGAATAATCAGTTCAGTCTGTCCCTTAAAACCAAATTTGCCATTGGGGTAATCTGATTTGGCTATATCTACGGTAGTTGTTGATCTACTTCCCAAAGTTGCTCCACCTGTATTTAGATTGGGAATACTTTAATTAATGACATTTTTACTTTAGACCCATTTGTTGGTCATATATAACGATAAAAAGAAACAATCAATTTTTATTGCCATGACCTTCACCCAGACCTTTCTGTAGGTAACAATAAATTAGAACCCAAAAAGTTGAGGTACACATGCACAATGACAGACAGACACGATATTAGCTTCAGGCAAATCGAGCGAATAAAGTCAACATACTACATTATTTATGACCATATTGTAGCATACAATTGAAATCTAGCTGAGATGCAATCTGTACCAATCAAAACTAATAAAGTAGCAAATTTGGCTGTCAAATTAAATAGTATGACCCCAGATGAATTAGGTTTAACTGGATGGCAGATACATTGTGCACATCATAAGATCGTGAGCAGTGGCGGATCCAGGATTTCTCGTAGGGGGGGGGGGCGTCAACCTTGGGGCGCCCCAATTTTTACCCGATTTTAGCGCAAAAATCCCCAAAAACTGCATGAAAATGAAGAAATTTTGGGCCGTAGGGGGGGGCGCCTCCCGCGCCCGCCCCCGTAGATCCGCCAATGGTTTCATTTTGATAGACAACGTTATGGAAATTCATTAGCTCAGCGAGAAATTCTTCTATTCTCAATTTTGATTCAGTGTAGACAAATCATTGTGTTTAATGTCTGAATAGTTTCTGAATTAATTTTAATTGCTAATTTAATGCACGAAATATTCAAAAGGCCACTGGTAAAAAACAATTGTCCTTTTTTATTTTGCCATAAATATTAGTCTGTTGCATACAAATGGAATGTCCCTGATGCATTATTAATTTTTAGAAGTTATTAGCCTGAAATTGCTAAAGGCGAATGAAAATGCTTTCACGTTATGAATTTTGAACTCAACCTTTTCTATTCTATTTTACACTAACTTTGATAACTAATTTAATAACCAGCTTTGCTAACTAGAACATTAGAATATCAACAATGCAGTAAAATCTGCCGTCTTGCTGCATGTTTTTGAGTCGTGTAAAATAAATAGTTCACTGTAGAATTATACTAAATGTAATCAAATAAAGAATATTCCAAACCATTAATTTTGGTTTTCACTATTGTTCATTTTGTTTGAAATTGGATGTGAAACAAAAGTTTGAATTTAACTGGTCTACTGAATAGATGATTTTACACTGTTAAGGCATTGGATTTTTCTTTACTACGAGCATCTTCAAAAATGTTGATAGGATAGGCCCTATTTGGACCCAGGAGGACCCTCAGGACCATATTTAACCCTAAAGTGAGCTTTAAGAAGTAAGAATAAATGGACTGAGATTTAAAAAGTGGCCCATTTTTTTCGCACCCTTCCCCCTAAATAGGGATTAATGGGGATCGCAGGGGGCAGTGCCCCCTCATCTCCAAGCAAAATCTGATGTTTTTTAATCCTCGAGCATTTAAATCTAGAGGTATCTACAACTTGGAATTGGCTCATGGTCAACACAGCAGAGGACCACCCTCACTAACTGCCTGGCACCAAATAAGGTCCCAGTCAGTGAAAACACTAACACAAGTAACAATTAAAGTTACACTTTTGAGGTAAATTTGGGGAAAAATCAAGAGTATAAACCATCTTTAAACAAGTGTAGTGGCCATCTGGTGACCAGCTGACAAACCAAACCTGGTGCTGTTGAAAGCCCTTTGTGTAACCTTCTGACCCATGCTTAACACATAATTCTCATAACATAATTTAATGGTGATAACTGCCTCCAATTAGCATGCCCCCATTTCTCCTCCTAAAAAGCACTATTTTGCAGGACCCTAGGGTATCGAAGGGTTAAGTACATTCCAGTTGTTACGTACCTATTCTGTGTAAGTTATAAATTGTTTTTTAAGAAAACTACCCAATCTCGAAACTTTGTCACCGTAACCTTTAATAAAAATTAGTACAACTATGAAACTTAAAGAGTCTTGATATTGGGTATTTTTCTTGAACGTGATTTATCCAAAGCTTAAGATAAAAAACGTAATGTCAAAACTAAATCTTCTGATTGTATCCTTTAATCAAAAAGAATATATCCGAGTCTCAAGTCTAGATTTGAATATTAACCGCCGCTCGCGGGAAGGTAATGCTTTTAGTCCTGTCCGTCTGTGTGTGTCTGTCTGTAAGGCTATAACTTTTTGAACCAATTGACCTGGAAACTTCATTTGTTGTATGGTGGTACATCATTGTAAAATCGAGGTCAGGTGGTCAAGTTCAAGGTCACAGCAATAAAAATGTCTATTTGTGACGATTTAAAAGCGTTACACAAGGTCAAGGTCAAAATATAGGTAGAGGTCCTTTGAAGGTCATTTTGTTTTTTCTTAAGTTTCTTTCATATTTCAATGTTTAAGGTGTTTTAATAACTATCTGAGAAGCGGGTGATTCGGCCTTCAGTTGAAAGGCATTCTTGTCTTTAAATTTGTCACAAGTGATAATTTAATTCAAACACCAAAATCATTTGTGTTGGAAAACTTCTACACGATCCAGATCTTGTACACACATCTACACAAATAACAGTTCTTGTTGTAATTTGGTAGGCCCCAAAATCTAGTAATTAATTCCAAAGTCCTCTGATGTAAGAACAAACGTACATCATGTACATATTTATGTTGGCTTTCTTGGTAACTCGACGTAGATCCAAGTGTAAAGTGTTTGATATTTGATAGTTCTAACGTAATATTTGAGACTGTTTAGTCCATCTTCTTTGTAATGCTCTCCCGACGAAGCTAGGGTGTCGTACCTTGAAAGGAAAATTGAAGAGAAAAGGCACTTAATCGTAGTGCAGATGAGAATTACAAGCTCCCAAAATTCTTATTAGTTTTGAAGCAAGGAAATTTCACCCCGTGCTTGTATGCTCAACTCCGCGCTGATAACATCTGAGGTAAATATGAAGCTAATCTATCTACGCAGTGTACTCAATATCTGACTTTTTATAAGGTCTAAAAGGGATTTTCTAATGTCGATATAAGTACTTTGGTTTCAACTTTTTAAGGTGCTAGATAGTGAATTTATTATTTTTAAACTGAACAGTTTAACATTTTTGCGAAATTAATTGATTGCTTGTACCCTGGATGAGTAGAAAACGTACCTGTCATAGTTAACAGGATTCCCAATGTCTCGTTCATGTTGAATCATTGTATAGCGAGCCACCGAAGCTGGATATCGGTACATCTTTATACCATGGTAGCGAATTCTACAAAATAAGACAAAAAAAAAGAAACAAAAACCAAATGTGGTGACTCGTGACCGTGTTAAAGTTCTGATGCGATTTTTTGTAAACTGCTTCGAAAAATATCTCCTAATATTTAATCCTAACATTGGAAACTTTCGAGGTTTTTCCCAATTTTCTTGCATAATTAAGTGAATTGGGCCAATTTTCCTAATTAAACAAACAATAATTAATTTGGAAAAACCTTGGTTACAAGCTTTCTGTATCAGTTGGTCACACTAGTTCTGCGTAATTTTTTATTGACGCAAATAAAGACATCCATTGCGTTAGATGCTATTTATCATTGTAGTCCAGCATAAAATTTTTCCTCTTCATTACCTAAAAAAGTCCTACCACGAGAAAAGTTTAACCGTGTATAAGACACGTAAAACAATCGTAAAATAATTTATGTGACTACCTGTTGAACATGTCATCGTCCTCTCCTCCCCACCCGTAATATTTGTTAGAAAATCCATTGACTCGCTCAAATTCGTCTGCTTTAAAGAGCTGAACTCCCCCGAACAAATACTGGTACAGCAGCCTTATCAACAAAAAGCATGTGTCACAATGGAAAGGATAAGGGAAAAATTATAATTTACAGTTTTGTATAAACATGAATTTCATCATAGCCTATGCAAAACAGTTACACGCAACATTACACAAAAACGTGTCAATTGTGTACATAAGGTTATATCCAGTAGGGTACAAAGTGTGACATGTACTGAACTGCAATGGTGAAATATAGGAAATATATGCCTCCCGACAATTGTGGCAGCACCTGACGAGAGATAAATACACGTTACACTTTGTACCCTATTGCAGGGAGCTCCCGTGAGGTATCGTGTTAGATCTAAAGTGGTAAAAATCTTCGTGTACTGATATGACTTCGGGCTATTCGGGCTATGAAGTCAGATTGAAATAATACTTACTGGTAATTAAACTTACTGACATACGGCGCACCGTGTCTGGGTGAATTCATACAAGAATAAAAGTTCCTGTCGTCTTCAGGAATCATATCAACATCATGGAACACAACACAGTCAAATTGGAACAACTTTCCTGCTTCTAAATATCCGACATTCGAAAGTGATGCTCTATTAAATATGTCTGGCGAAGCCTGGAATATGCACAAAGGCATTCATTTTATTCACAGAAAACTTTGACTGTAACATACCATAGGTCTAAACTTGAATGTTCTCTCTTCAACACCAATATCCTGTACTCAATTTGCTTAAACAGTAAAAATATATCTTTGTTTTCATTGGCGGATCCAGGATTCCCCGTACGGGGGGTCGCCCGGCCCGTAGGGGGGGGGGCGCCAACCCAATATTCACCTATTTTCGCCCAAAAATCGAGAAAAACTGCATGAAAATGAAGAAAATTTTGGCCGTGGGGGGACACGCGCCTCCTGCGGCCCCCCTAGATCCGCCAATGGTTTTTAAATAGATCTAAAAGATTATTCCAATGATTTATCATGAGGTCAAGATTAACGCAGTGCTGCCTTTGGTTGCTTTACCTGTTCAACCACAAATATCCTGTACTCAATCTGTTGTCTCTGTAGTAGTGGATGTAGATATTTGAGTAGAATATTGAGATGAGGTTGCCTGTCTCTGAAGGGTACAACAATAGCAACTCTATCCCGTGAATAACAATTTGTAGGTTTCCAGTATCCACCTGGTTCCACTTCACTGTCGTTGAACATATCTGATACGTTTGGGACACTTTGAACATCAATATTCTGTTTACCTACTGAAATCAAAGCTGGCTTTTAATTATAACTTTGAGGTTAATTGTTTTTAGAGTCATTGGAACGTCATTTGTATTTTAAATATGTGCAGAGAAGTCTTTAGTCTAGCAGATACACCAAGTTAAGGACTCGGATTTGTGCAGATTGCCTTTATATAGTCCATTTGGCCAAATACAATATTGTTTTGTTTTCTTTAATTTCCTAACATGAAATTACTACTAAAAGTTAAGCACTCCGCAAGAAATGAATTGAATGAGTTCAGCATGAAATTGAATTGAACTGAAATTTTAATAGTAATTTCATGATCTGTGCAATCAAGAACAATATTTTTCTTATTTTAAAACTCCGACAAAGAGTCATCGCGTACATTTTCAAGCACTCAAGCACAGCCATTTGTTTCATCATACTTACTGATTGTGTCAGGAACGCAAGGGCACAGTGGCAAGCTGCTATTATTTGTCACATTGAATTGTTTATTGTTGCAATGTCTTTCGTATGCATCAATAAAACTTTCATTGCCTATGTCCGAGCTAATCTCTAGAAAAGGGTATTCTTCAGTACCATTAGGTTTTGAAACACCCTGTTCGGTATCATTTTTATATTCTCCATTGTATTTATTCCGGGAATCCCCGGAAGTTAGACCATCCTGTGAATAAAACCATGATCTTGTAGCTGGGGACACAACCCACAAATAAGACCATGGTCTTATAGCATACAATTTTATATGATTTTATTACCATGGTCATTCTCAATGTATCAATACAACACACAATGAAAGACCTGATGTTGGACTTGTCATTTTATAAACAAAGAAATAAGGAAAGTTGTCAAGAAAAACATTTTTTCCATTTATAGAGTGAATTTCATGACAAAGCATTTACATTTTAGTTCATATTAAGAAATCTGCAAAAAGGTAGTTCCCAAATGTTGGACCATATCCCCACTGATAAGACCATGGTCTTACAAAAACGGTCAATTTTTACTTCTGGAAAAGGGCTGTCCCCACTAAAAAGTCCAGGGCTAACTTCCGGGGATTTCCGGTACTCTTTTGAATGTGTTGCAACCAGAACAATAACCTCCTGCAAATTTGCAGTTGTTTGAAATAATCACATTATTTTCCCTCGTGGTTACTTGGTTTCCAATCGAATAAGCCTCGTCAATTCTTTGTCTCTCTGCACCGCTTTGCTTTGAAGTGTTATTGAGCACTGGAACATTTGCCACCAAATGTCGTGTCTCAGAAATCTTTTCCAACACTTTTAAATTCTTGTACTTGTAGAAAAGTGTCATTTTAACTGTTAAAAAAGCTGACAGTATGATGACAAGTATCATCCATTTGAAGTTTTCTGAAATACCAGTCTGTTTTCGATCAGTCATGCTCAGACACAACACTCTGGAAACGAACCGAACGCAGAGGGTAAAATTAGACAATAGCGCATCCAAAGCACAGCGTGAAATTCTTTCGTTCTCTCCTTTAATTCTCTCCTTTTAAAAAATTGATAGGAATTTCACTAGTTGAGGCCTGGATAGATCAGAATGATAATTTTACCTTGTTCGAACAATGAAAAGTTACGCTTACGCTGGAACAATTGCAGTGTGAATTATACTGTTCCTAAAACGGAGAAGAATGGTAAATAATTTCATACTTTAAGAAATTTTATGGAAAATAAGTGTTATGGAAAAAAATCCAGCTTGCGCTTTTAATGCACATAGGATCGTGATGGTAACATTCTATTTTTCAAACTGGCAGTATTTCATGTTGTGTCTTAACGGAACAAAATTCCTTTTCTGATCAATGATGTTATGTCCAAGGTGTCGATAAGGTGTAATAACGTTATGGCCCAAAACATGTGTGACAAAGTGTAACTTTTCTTCCTCAAAGCATGATGGTAAATTCAGGGAACGTAGAATTAACTTTTCCTACTGGCTTTATGGAATTAATAGCAAAAGAAAACAAACTACAGTTTAATAAAAAAAGATTAAATTTAAAGCTTTTATTGACTCCTTTGTTACATTTTTCAAAACGCTATTGTACTTTATGACACTTAACGCCCAACTGGACAGCTGCAAACTGTGATTCATTTTAGTTTTATCTCGTCATTTGCTGAAAGATAATTATGTGTGTGTAGCTTCACTAAGCCATTGTGCAGGACACAATCAGTCCATCAATCCTCCTTGCTCTTTTACATATATTTTGTCATTTATTTTGGTGTTAATGCGGCACCATTACAAGATTTCTCTGTTAACTGCGCCTTGAAAACTAACCAATAGGTTCCACTGTAATACACAATGCGAAACCTTGGTGAAAAAAACAGAGAGAGCAATTGGATAGTTGAATTAATAGAGAAAGTTTGTCACACTGGGAATGAAAATTATTGGAAAGATTGAGAACAAAAGAAATCGACACAGCGCTCCTAATGTGCATGACAACAATTTATTGAAAAATTTATTGTTTCCGAACTGATTCGAATTTTATCCTCTGAATCATAAATTTATCTTTAACCGGATTTTCTCGAGACTAAATCCCTACATCCCCACATTTGAAGCCCTTGAGCTTTCTTCTTAAAATTGTCTTAATTCCCAAGTAGAAGGGCTCTTGTTTTAGGAGAAATCCGGCTATGGATATCTCCAAGTACTATTTTCTTTAAAAAACAAAATTACTTCTTCCTGGTTTTTATTTCTTAACTAGGTGGAACCCGTGCTTCGCACGGTAATGGCATGTCAGCATCTGCTCTGGGGGAATAACTTACAATTTAAATCCACAAATATTGCCCATAAAATTAATGCATCCAAACTTTG
>JBCAUI010230194.1:0-16499 GCA_038406195.1 Haplosyllis anthogorgicola
CTGTGACTGAAATCACTGAACCAAATCTGTAACAAATCAACTGGAACCAATTTGGACAGGGAATTTGGTTTCCTCTGGCTGAAAGAAATACTATTTACTTCGATTTAAGACTCTTTTATCCTAAATAGAATGATACAGGAACAAATCAATACCCTAATGTTATTCCAATACGGATTGTGAAGTTAACCCATTACTTTCTATTTTTAAAGGAAAAAGTCCCTTTGCAACAATAAAGCAAATAATACGGAACCGCATTAATCTGACATTTCACTTTTGAACTTAGTTGCGACTCCGTTCATGGCAAGACATCCTACAGTCTAGTGTGATTAGAAAGGTGCTTCGGCCAGAACTCTGGTTTGAGTCAGAATGCGGTAGCAATTAAGATAGGCCATCCACAACACTACTGTTGTGGCCTCCAATTTGCACAGACTTGTGTGTTTATTTTGACATGTTCACGGTAGATTGACTGAAGCAGCAGTAGCTGCTGTTTTTTCAAAATGCCTTTAGATTTTCAAAGTTGATAGAATTATAAGTTTTCCAGAATTTTTGCTTTTAAGTTTTCAAAACAAAGCATACACGAAATGTGACATTCCGAATCAATGTATCCAGATTGAAGGCAACAAAAAATAACGTTTAATGGCATAAACAAAAGAATCCAAAATTTGTCTGAATATCACGTTAGATTAAACGCCCTGATATCCGACAACTCCAGGTCAAAACAATCATTTTGATGCAAGTTGGGACATTTCATTTATATAACTTAGGTATGGCTTATGAGAAAGGTCCAAATCATGTGAATACAAAATACAGTGATTATCAGCTGCCTTCTGTTATTGATTCAATTCTTCTTCGGGGCTGAGATCTAATTTTAGGTTATATTAAGAAAGAGTATTACAAGGATAGAAATGGTGCTTTGCAATTATATTGTGACTAAGTTGAACTGATAATGGTGATATGCATGCTTTTACGCTGGATAGCTATGTTCTAGTCTTTATCAACTGGGACTTAACCATTTGCTGCAAGGGGCTTTTCATGCAAGGAATCCCTGTGCACGCTTACAAAAACTGTCCACAATTGACCTTTTCAGCAGATCAACATCTAATTTTTCACCAACATATATGATCGAGAATTATGATAGCGGCTAAAGAGTCTATCACGCTGCCAAAGTCTACTCAAAAAAAATTTCTCCCAGGATCCTTTGCTGCTGAACAAGTTTGAACATGATCTGGCAGGCAAGGCAGCTTGACCTTGGACCTTGCTGGCATAACCCAATGCATGCATACAGGTCTATCAGCAAACCTACCCCTCCCTCAGGATAGGTGGCTGGTGAGGTGGCTCGACCTTGGATCATGCTGGCACAACCCAATGCATGCATATGTACCCCACTTCTATGCCTTTCTCCTTGTATTTCAGAAGGCTACAGGAAATTGTGCCTTTTCCACTTTTGAATTCAGGTGCTGTTCTGCTACAATGCATTTTTACCCCATTTTGGACCACTTTTCCCCAATACCTCAATATCTCAGGAACCACTTATTGTAGAGACTCGAAACCACTGCCAATAGATTTGGTGTGCCCCAAAACCTATCTGCAGGTATTTTCAAGTCATTTTGATGCGTTTTTCCTTGTCAAAATTAAGAAAATGTGAAATTCGGAGTATCATGGGACAGAAAAACAGAAAATGTTGATTTTGACTGGGAAAAAGTGTCTGAAAAGGCTTGAAAGTCCCCACATGTAGGTTTTGGGCATGCTGAATCCAATGGTGGTGGAATTTTTTATGTTCAGTGGCAAAATTTTTTCAAAATGCATTACAAAACATTGGTCATATCCTTATGGGAGTTATGGAGGGAGGGGGCTGTTGGAGGGGGTTGCAAATTTGATGTCCATGTCATCAAATTCTCAATATTAAGGGGAGAAATGAAAACTATCTCAAAAACTATTGACAGTACAGACTTTTAACATACACCTGCATGTGATCTGCATGTCAAAATACATTTAAATGCAGATTCCAGCAATATCAAGGCAGTTTCTCTGGGTGAAAAATCAATTACATTGCATTTTTACCCCATTTTGGACCACTTTTTCCCCAAAAACTGTGATATCTCAGGAACCACTTATTGTAGAGACTTGAAACCACTGCTTAAAGATTTAGCACAACCCAAAACCTATATCTGGGAATTTCCAAGCCATTTCGATGTTTTTTCTCCTGTCAAAATTAAGAAAATGTGTCACAGTGTAAAATTGGGACTGGCTAAAAACAGAAAATAATTGAATGAGAAATGTTGTTTTTATTTTTCCATTGTGTTCACAACAGCCATTTTCATGTCTGTTTCATGGGTTTTAGTAGGAATTTTGGAATAAAAAGACTAACTGGATCTGGGACTATATAGGGTACAGTTAAACTATATTTCATTGCAAAATTCCTTCTATGTGCTGAGATTTGGGTGTTTCAAAGTGATAAAATGTGCCCAAAACTTTAACATTGGTGTCAATAGAGAATGTAACAACTCCTTCACAAAGTGGACACCAATCCCTCACATCATTCATATAGTTCACTGGGCCTGGTTTTAACCTTCTGATAGTCATGTAAACAATTTGTCATGGAGTAGCATTTTTATGACTTTTTGATAAAATAGTTCCTAAAGAGTTAAGTTCAGAATTCATGTATGGTTGTATTGGATGTTTGAATTGATCCCATAAATTGCTATTTTGAATGGAAATAGTATTCTTTTAGCCAATATGCATTTTATTCCCTTTCCTATTTAGTCACAGTTCACTTATTACAGTTCCAGTTGATTGATTTCAGTCACACATTGCTGAATCTGCTATATTTGGTGCCTGGATGTCCCAGTTACATGTCTTAATTGTCCTTATATGCAATGCAACCACATATCCATGCTAGAATACTACTGTAGGCTTCCTACATGATCATTGGTCATGTGGGGATCTTCTCCACTTCATTGGTCAAAATCCACCAGTACACCAGGTACATTAGGCACAAAAGGGTTATCCAGGGTATATCTAGCCAGTTTGGTAACTTTCCATTCCATATATGGTATTGATTAGGGGGTGATTGACCATATTTGGTCATATCACATGACCAAAGAGCAGGGTTTGACCACCCCAAACCCTGGGCTCTTCACTTTTGGTCAATCCTCAACCTTGGTAACATCTGTGAGGTACAGTGTTAAGACTTTGTTATATTTATTTGGCACATAGATGGAAACACTGGACAGTCTTTGGTTGGTATTTTGTACATAACTGTGTCATTATTACTGTTGTTTGTTTGCATGCAGGGTTGTTTATGTTATTTTTAAGGTATTTCAGCAGTTTGTGAACTTGGGAATCATTTTCAGTTGTTTCTGATAGAAACACCTGAAGTTTTCTGGTTTAATTTAGTTTGTGCATCATATTTGTTCTTATCCAGTAGAGGATAAGTTGATTCTAATCCAGATTGGTTCATTTCATGATTTTTAATGTAATTTGCCACATGAGTAATATTCCTACATCAATGGTGAAGGGTATATCCAAGGGGATTCCTGTACAAGATATACTGCTTGCATTCATTTTTAACACATTGTGGTCAGTGCCAAATGTTATAAATATTAAAGTAAATTCACATTCAGTCCATATTTCATGCCAGATAACCAGTAATAAATGAAGTAGTTTGTGTTCACTTGATTTTACATGATAAATTCCCTGTACTAATTTCTTAAAATATTGCTTTATTTGCAGATTGTCCAGTTATACTGGTCAACTCAGTTTTTGTATCATTTTCTGTATCACATTGTTGAATTGCCAAGAGTGCAATAAATGTTGAAATCAAAGTGTATGCTAGTTTCTCTCATTGCCACAACTCCTGCCCGAACCGTACTGTAGGAAACCTCGACAAATTAAAATTTGGTAAAATGCAACTTTGACAGTCATCTGGAGCTAGTACTAATTTATTCATTTCTTCCCCAGTCACTGCACAGTAAACTGCACAGATGATATCCAGTCTTTCCATTTGTTCAGCCTTCTGTGCCCAAATCAGCTCCTGAAATTTCTATCATTTTGGAAAAATACAGAACAAACGAGAGAGCAAAAGAATTCCATGCTGTGCTTTTGATGTGCTATTGTTCCCAAACTGATAGAACTTTCATCCTCTGAAGGATGTTTCTCCTTCACTAGCTTCTGACCAAATGACCGAGCAGTTTCAAAATTACTCTGTAATTAGTGATCTTTCATCTTTAACAATAGTCTTTCAGTTAAACACTGAAGAATTCATTTGGTTTGTGTAACTGAACTACTCACTGAAACAACTAATTGCATTCTCTTGATCAGACGAGATCCAAACAAATATTTTTGCACATACCTAGGTATGTATGAATTTCAGTAGTCCACAACACCAGTTAAAATGCACTTGCGAACATTCAAGCTGTGAGAAGAAGGCGTGGGTTGGACGTAAGAATTCGTCATCTGTCCCTCTTTAGAATACCCCTCGCCAAAAATGTTTTTCCTTGTTCGTGCTACTGGACAATTTCCGTGAGACCAACTACAAATTTTGCAAGGGATAAATTAGGACAAAGTTCCCTAATGAAAGTATGTCCTGATACAAGGGATTGTAATCATATGCCTTATCTGACATGAATTAATTTTGTAAATCGAATCCTTAGGATTACTTTAGATCCATGAAAATCTTCAGCATTGTTGACAATGACAGATGAAAACAAAAGCATTATCAAATTAGTTCACTAACTCCTGTATTTGTATGGTCCTATGTCGCACTCAATTGCAGAGAACAGGCTTTCTCCATTTGTTGTATTGTTTACACTGGATTTTACTGCCCTTGTTAATTAGCAATTTGGAGAAAGTACTTGAAGTAGTGACATGTACAGGCTTGAATACTCTTTAAATAACAGAGTTTAAATAGAACGCATGTATTACATGTGTATTTGGTTTTTTTTTAGGATTTATTGGTAGTTTGAATGGATTGATGTAGTGCAATTTCAGCTGACAGTAATTTAAATTTACTTTTACAGAAATTGATTTCACATGTAATAAGTTAGAATTGGTACTATTTCATTACCAACGTCCTCCGGCAGAAAAGAATGCAATAAGTTAAAATGCGAAAAAGTGGCAAAACAATAGCAATAAAGTAATATCCAGCATGAAGCAATAGCATAAAGCTCGGCATTTACCTTTGTGGAAACAACACAAACTTTATGTCCTACCTGATTCCAAATCACTGTAGCAGTAAGTTTGCCATTTGTCAAAGACTGATATAAATTTATTTTACAACGGTTGCTGCTTGTCAATTTTTATATACTTTTATCTACCTCCATGATAAAAAGTTTTGCGTTGTTCTGTGTGTACTTTGAAGTTAGAAACAAATGGAAAGGATGGTGAAACGTAAGAACTGTGCTTAATATGTTTGTGTTTTAAAAGACGTGTGGTATTTACCTCTTGCATAAATATATACGACAAAGTAATGTCAAGTAATTAAACTTGAGAGTTATTCTACGCAGTTTTAGCGTTGATTTTAACAGGGTTAGGGTTGCGGGTGTAACACTCAAATAATTCTCGTTATCAAAACAACTACAGAGACAAATATCAAGCTTAAAAAGAGAAACGTGGAAATTCCTGTCTAATCTCGAGGTTTCAATTTCCTAGCTGTCTGCATTACTCAGTTCCTGTTGTCAACTTAAACCAAAGATGTCAGAGCGTTATTGTCGACATCAGGTTTTGTACGAAACCTGTCACATCTGCAGATAGATGCCAATATGTACGTTTACATTTACTTTGAAATCATATACATTTAAGTGTCAGTGATCTTTAAAGGAAAAGATCCTGCACAAATATACATCTGTCATCTGAATTTTTTTCATCTTACATTTCTATTCAGCATTGGAATTAGTTGGACATATTTTAACAACGCTCCGTGAGATTAGAAATAGTTGCCTAGATTTGTCATTTTTCGTATAAAAAATCTTCATCTTTAAATTATAAAGGAAGTTTACGTTTACATAGAATAGATGGATTAAAGTTCTACTGATCTTTAAAATCAAGGATTCTGCACATTTTTCATCTTAACATAGACTAGAACACTCCATTCTGTACTGGAACTCGTTCTATTTTGACAACTCTATGTGAGATTTGAGAAGTGAATGTTAGCATATCCGTTTTGCAGCGTCAAATGCGGTCACGATTCAGAGCTATTACTACTGAAATCAACATCGCCTTACCATACTTGTGCTATTGCAGGAGATAGCAACCACCTTAGCCAAAAGGGCAGCTGCTATAACCCGCACGAGCAGCACACAGGACACAAAGGTACAAAAAGCGCGATTTAGCAGTAATTACTTAGAGCGGAGAGCGGGACCTTAGAATATACAATGGTTAAAAGGTATACTCAGACATAGAGACCGGGAAAAGAGCTGAGGCTTAGTGTTGTTAATACCAAAATGGAACTTAACGCACACAATACTTTACGTTTTGATTTAATTTCGACTTTTTATTTTTTCGTTAAAAAATATGCTCTGTACTGCTTACAAATTTATATCTTTTACAGACATCAACGCATGGACAAAACAATCGTTCTGGTGTTAAGAAGGATGTAACTCTTATTGCATTAGCTCGGGAATTATGCTGGACTGTCACGGATTTACGAAAACAAGCTTATTGACCCTGTTAAGGGCATGGTCTAATATTTCAGAGTGATGGACATTTTCTGTAAACTAGCCAACGCACAAAGAAGTGTTGGAAAGAAATGTAAAATGATACTGCAATTTATTGGACGAAGAATTACCATGTAAAAGCAATTCACGTCTCTTCATAATTTGTTTTCCGATAACAATGAGGACTCTGAGGCATACTTCACCAAGCCTTCATGTCTCTTAGTCTCATGTCTTTGAAAAGATTTTTTATTCTTTTTACGTCACATTTTACAGGATACATAAAGCCCACGTAATTTTATTACCAAGCTACTGCCATGAATAATTTACTGATCATACTGGAAGCTTAAGTTAAAAATATTGATCCAAAATGGGTGTGATTAAAACAAAGAATAAGGACGTTCGATATGTGTATACGAGTTAATTAAAACCTGTTGTTGATAAATTTCAACTGAAAATCACGAAATCACGAATGTTGACATGTTGAAAAAGCTCGACCAGCCAAGCAGTTACATGTGTAAATTATTTTTTGATATACATGCATTTTATCCTATAGATAACGGTAAGTTTTATCACGAATCACACTTATAACCTTTTCCGAACTGTATTAGCCTTCAGTAAAGTAGTTGGCTGTACGAGGTCCCTGGTTTGAGCCTCGGTCCTTGCTCACCGATGCTTAAAAACTATGTGATAAGTGTGGTTAGCTGCCTAATAAGACTATGATACAGTGTATTACTAAGTGAACTGAGCAGAAAGTAGGTGCAAATCAAAAATTATTTTAGGGATCATGTCATGCAAATAAGTTAACATGAAACATTGGCGGATCTAGGGGGCACGGGAGGCGCCCCCCCCCCTACGGCCCAAAATTTCTTCGTTTTCATGCAGTTTTTGGGGATTTTTGTGCAAAAATCGGGTAAAAATTGGGGCGCCCCAAGGTTGGCGCTCCCCCCTACGAAAAATCCTGGATCCGCCAATGTGAAAGCAACTAATCCACTATATCTTTGAAAACAATTGATAGAGACGCGACAAGCCTCAAACAGAGGGTACCAGTAGCTCCTTAGAAGGACCCATCGATTTGCCAAAAATGTAGATTGTTTACAAAAAGTTCCTGTTACACCAAAACACTACCCTGTTTCACGTCTGGATTGTTATCAAGGAAGAACCGGGGAAGGGGTGGGTAGCATTAATTATTTTCCCTGGAAGGAATAAGTTGAGCCCCCTCAATTCCACTCTTGGCTATGGTTCTGTTTTCTCCCTGTAAACTTTTGAAAATGCATGTGTTAAAAGTTACATTAACAATTTACCAAGTGTTGGTTGCTCCGGGATAATATCTCTGTAACCCAAAGGAATAAACCACGATTTGATTACATTCATTGAGTAAATTATGTAGATACCTTTTATCAGTATTTTCCTCCTTCCTCCACTTGAGGCTGCTTCACCAATTATGATTCTATCCTTTGGATTCATATTCGAAAAGTATCTATGGCAATGTTAAAATCCTTGTAGAAATGTTTTTTCTTTCACTTTAAAGGTAATGTGTAGAATATTTGTGCAATTTGCTAGTTTGCTAGAGAAATTGCTGATTTTGTCATAAATCTTTAAGACAGATTCACTAATCAGATTTCACTAAGCTTGTTTAACTAAGATCCTGATGCATTTGGGTTCTTAAGGTCTGAATCTCCCCTGTTGCAGATACATGTTTAATAGCCATCATGCTTGCCTTCAATTTCGTTTTTTTAAATCTTTGATGAAACTGAATTGTGCTGAAGTAAATTTTGCTAGACTAATATCATGTGCTGATATCAAGCAACATAACGTCTTAGATAGTGGTTTTTATTCCGCTTTTACACAATCACCATAAATTGAAACATCCAGAGATTTCCATAAACATTACAAGATTACCGTCGCAATTAATTTCTTTGATAACGAACATTTAAACTGATACAAATCAAACAACACTCAACGTAACACCAACAGAAGAACCCAATTGCATCATTAACTTAAACAACCTAATTGACGTCAAATTCTAAAAAAAAATGATATGTTGAAAAATACTATCCAGCCAACACGAATTCATATAATGTCCACATATAATGGTACAAAATATCCATCAATGCATTCATTCACTGTGTGATATTCTCTGGTTGTCCTCTAGTCCCATAGTACATACAGCTTGTCAGTGAATGAGTCCAAGCTTGATGCTGCCGAGGACATCTCATTGAGCTAATGCGTAGATATGAAGCAGTCTGTGAGAAGGCCTCAAATCCTCGGTAAATCAAATGAATACCAAATACACACAATACCTCCAGCTTTCTTTTGCTATTGATTTAGTTTCTAGAATTAAGGAAACTTTATAACAAGAACCAATTCAGCGTCACTAAGAAATTGTGTAGGACAACTGTTGGATTACTCTGTGCAATTTTTTTTTCGATTTTGGGTCCCAGTATGTTTCTAAAAAAGTCATGGAACATAATAAGGCATTAATTGCTCTTGTCAACTGCATCTAAGATCTATATGGAAAAAACCAATTCCCGCATACATTCGAAAAGTACTTGCCTTGTTACCTCACATTAATATCAGATATCAATGACAGTTAATGAAGAAATAATATTCCGAGCTGATTAAAAGTCTTCGCACAAACGTTTAATCGAATGATCATTTACACTGGGCCAGAATAACGTGGACTTCATAAAGACCTGAACAGAATGGGGAATATATCGGTGAACTATTCATGCCATTCTCAGATCACTGAGTCCATTCTGCTTGTAAATTTGAATGCCATGATCCGTTTAACCTTCATTTTCATTTTGAAGCTGAAAATCTGACAATCTCCTTTTTATGAAAACAATAATGCTGCAGTAAACTATCTCTATTTGTTAAAGTGCTGCCATTGCCTACGGTTTGTAGTCAAGTAATGGATGCCGTTTTAAATCTGCATACCTTACGATACTGCACCGGACATGTGCATTGACAGCCTTCAGCGAAACCTACTTAACAGTCAGTGTATTAGATTAACTGATCCTCTTATACTTGTCTCAGAAGAAACAACTTCAAAAAGGAACTGCGTATAAGGGACATTTTCAAACAAGCCTGAAGTAAACACCCAAGTGATTGCTGACTTTATTCTATATGGACTGCCTTTGTGTACTTAATTCCAGAAGCAGTTTTTCTTCATTGTGACTTTTGTTTGTGTAAATCCTTGCCATTCTTAACAATGGCGTAAAAAGGTTCTATTTATAAGAATCAGGTTACCCTCAATTTTTCCAACAACAAAAACTTGCAAATTCAATTTTAGTTCAGAAAAACTGGCGGCGCGACAACTTTTTGCTCTAGATAAATCCTTCGTTCCCAGCTTGATGTAGTCGATTATCTTGCACCATTATACCAGAAGGATAAGGCCTTTAAAACATAATACTCTGTACTCTTTACGCAACAACATCACAAAGTGTGGTAACCACCCTGTTCACCTAAATTCTATTATCCAGCCCTATTCGCAGCGTTAACGGTCATCTTGGGCTTTTGGTAGCTAAGTCCTCTCTGTCTTTGACTGTTACGAACAATGGCGATATGAGAATTCTAAGATTTTTTCAGGGTTCTCGGATTTGCCCCTTGCACTCGGTTACTAAAGTCATTGGGTGTGTGTGGATTGTTAAATACACACGCACTTAAAAAACGGATTGGCGTCAAAACTAATTTACCGACCGTAAGCGCTAACGTATGAGGAGCTCCCGAGGTCTGCAGATTTACTACAAATAGATCTACAAAAAGTGCATCACATACCCGACATACAGTCGGCAATAACGTACCTTGAATAACTACTTGCCCTTTGATAACGATGCTACCACATTTAGATTCCATTGTAAGTGATGTAATTATGAGTAAATAAATGTGTATCTTATCCAGTTAAAGTTCCTTGTACACAAACAACTATGATTCGTATATCAAATAACAAAGTAACAAAACAAGTCTGTACACTTCATTCACAGGGGAATATTTGCTTCACGAGATGGCACACAATTTATGTGCCATTGGGACCATTTAGTGTTTGAGAATAAAGATAAGTTGATGGTCTTTTCTTGTTGTAATATATTACCTTTCCGTGTGTGGAAACAAATGTTGCATTTCTGTCTGGTTTTGCATTTGCAACTGCAGTAGAACCTGTCGTGCGCGACACTGAACTCTTCCATGCCAAAAGTGTCGTAAAAGGTAGGGTGTCGCCCATGCGAGGCCATTTAAACTAGTTTTAACAACGTTGTGTACAGAAGAAAGTGTCGTAAAAAGACATGATGTCGTTAAAGACAGGTGTCGTTCAAAACAAGTTCTACTGTACACACACAACGCATAATAGTGTTTATTTGTTGCAATCATATATGTGTGCGATCGCAGTCCAATTCACGGGTAAAATCATTGCAGTTTTACCTATGGAAACCAGAGCAATATAGCTAGATCTAACCAAAGGCAAACATTACACTAAAAGTCTCTAATCATCTAACTTAAAAATAATGCTAAAATCATAATTTTATACTACTATTACACTTAAAGGATTTGGTTCAAATTGCACCAGGCTGTTTCTTTTGAAATGCACGCTAGACCATTAGAGGATATTAATATGTAGTCACTTCAAAGGGGGTAAACACGCAAAATACAAGTGTACCTTAAAATTTAAGTCAACCTATTAACCTCTTCAACACGTGCCCACACGGCCCGTGTCTTTCAGCGATACCATACCAATTTTCGTGCCCACACACTCCGTGTTCCGATTTATTCCTTTTGCTGCTAAACCACAGTAAGCTGAGGACACATTTTGTGCATAATGGTCAGAAAGATGGGTAATTTACAAAAGATAGCAGCATGTTCTACATGTCATATCACACAGAAAACACCAAGTTTTCATAAAAACATGTAATGAAAGCAGTGAATACCAGCAAATACTGGCAGTATTGGGATGGGGTGTACATTACAACCATGTACAGTGGTGAAAGGGTTAAAGCTATAAACATACTACTAAACCCTTGAAC
Source organism: Haplosyllis anthogorgicola (assembly GCA_038406195.1). Lineage (NCBI taxonomy): Eukaryota > Metazoa > Annelida > Polychaeta > Phyllodocida > Syllidae > Haplosyllis > Haplosyllis anthogorgicola. Next base: position 11,669 of record JBCAUI010230194.1, read on the forward strand.
TTAAATAGAGGAACATGCAGAGTAAGAACCTTTCTGGGAGTAAATGCACAACAACAGAAATAACCAGCGGACTTTTATGCACAACGGACTTTTATGCACTCTTGACAAGTTTCTTTCACCATTTTAATTTTGAAGGGTATAAAGGGTATGATTTTAAAGGGTATAATATCACAGCATGGGATCTCTACGGGAAACGGTAGAATGTTCCACGCACTATGATTTACTGGTGTTTTAGTTGCTAAAAGTCATTCAACTCACATGGTCTGGTCTACTTTCCTTATTTAAAATATGGATAGCTGTAATCTAATACCCAGAAAGAATCAGCCATCATAGCGCCAATTTTTGTATTAGGCTTTTTTTATTTAATTGTTTGGATTACATTTCCCACCGCATTGAGAAATCAGGATTCCAAAAAAAAAAACCCAACTCATTTGAGGTTGAAACATGTTGTGCATGGCAAGATTTTTGCATCATAACTAGTTTCATCAGGAGATGATTGAGAAATAATAAATATTTTATCGATATTTATAAACAGTTTGGCTGTCTTGGACCAAGTTCAATTTTTATTTTTATTTTTTTTCCGATCGCCGCACTTTGAAAATCCTGAAAGTGCAATGTAATCCAAATGATTAAAAAAAAGGCCTTAACGGCATTGAAAATCTTAATAAAGAATATTATCCTCATTGTTTTGTTCTTTTACAGAAAACGTCGTGACTTCACTGAAACATCTGTGTTATTTTCACGTATTATGTAACGATTGAAATAAATCATTGCGTCGAAAAATTAAAGAAACTGGATATCAAGTCGTGATCTTATATAAAAAGCTGTGTTTCATATTCGGAGGTTTTTATCTAGTAAACTATTCTGGATATTTCCCGTGATTTAAATGTAGTCTATGCACTCATACACCGCATTTGATCTGAACTTTATTAACAAGGATTCATGTTGTGGCGCCACTGGTACCCAGTGTTTCTTACCTGTGGTGACTTTGCTTATGCTTTTCAAGGCCAGGATAGATCTATTGCTTCCAAACTTACTCACTTGCATGCCGGGATCCCCAGGGTTACTTCTGACTTGCACTTGTTTCACTGGAGTGTACACTGTATATTGGTGCAAGCGGGCAACCATCGCACTTTTCACATACTTTTTCAATATTAGGTGAAGAATAATACAAGTGGTTACCATTTTACGTTGTCTACCATTTCATCTGATGATATTTGTAACCCTGTGGTAATTGTAAGATGTTTGGCTATTCTCCATCATTATATCTTGAGCTTTCCAATAAAGAAGCAATTTTCAGACTCTTAGGTTTTGATGAAAGAATTTACCATCTCAGGCCGTTGTCTCATTATTGTGTTATTTTTCGTTACTCAGGCCACGAAATAATTGATTACGGAATAATGCATTACGTGTCTTAACATTACATTTGTTTTACGTTCGTGGCATCTAATTCTAATATGTTCCAGCTTGTTTGTTGGGATTTTCTTACAGTTCACAGTGGAGGAAATTGCACTCACAAAAAGTGTCCTATTGACTGCGAATGTGAATTATATTCATGATCAAGAAACGAACAAAACGATCCTGAAATAATCAAGTTGTTATTGTAGAAAATAATATCGACAAGAATCCCGTTTAGCCTGCAGAGCCAGTGTACATGTTCTGTAGCAAGCTCAACAAATAGCAAAACTCATTATCAACAGATAATTGAATATCTTTCCTCCAGGCAAGATGGAAGAATTTCAAGGGTTTTCAATAAATGCCTCCAAAACGGCTAAAATGAAATTCTTTCTCCAGCTAAACCTTATACTGTGCTTTTGGAATCTTCATTTAACCTCAGGTATTAGTCGGCCCTGTTTTAAGTTATGTTACTTCAATGATGAAAAACTAATGTAATTCATGGTACGTTAAAATATGAAACCAAAAATACGACCCGGTTGAAGAAAGAAATGCCTTCAAAGAGACGAAAAATCCCCTCACAGTTTGCAAGAAATTCCTATTTCAGTTAAGCTCAAAATATATTCGAAAATGAAGAACAAATCGCAATTACATGTGTTTTTTTTTTTTGTGAAATGACATTTCTACAATCTTGTAATAAGTAATGTTGCTTCACTCACAAAAAAATGTAAGTTAGGACTATAAAATTATAACTGCTTTATATCTTATTTGTTACTATTATAGCAAGACAAAAACGGAAAAATACCAAAAAGACTATTTGAGTTTGCCGACTGTAATTTTCTAGAAAATTAATGAATTAATTAGCAACCTGCGGAAACTCACCGCAACTGAGATTAAGCTAATCAGACAATAGCACATTTATCATAATTAGCATTAAGTAGCTAATTAGGGGGGATTTTATGCCTTCTATTTAGTGCAATAAAGGAATGGTCTTGAATTTTACACTTTACTTGGCGTTTTTTTTTGTTAGACATTGTGGTTGTTTTTTTTATGATAATCCATCTTTTGCGAGTTGATGTACTGGGTTTCTTTCACCGTCTTTCAGAGAATGCGCAAAGCCAGCAGCATGTACAATAATTTTTCTTAGATTTATTTCTGTGCAGATAATGTTGATGCATAAAAAATGCATACATCAAGTGGCAAGCCATGGCATCAGTATTACTGGCAGTGTGCAGAGTTCTAAGTCTCGATCGCCGACTGTCAATAAGGGGGGGGGGGTTACAGCTTAAATTAAAACTAATTTGTAAGTTACTTGACTTATTAATGATTTGACCAGATCGTTCATTAGTCGATTTATTTGCATCAGAAAATAACCGTTCATTTTCAAAACAGTTTTCCTTTCTTTTGGTTGCTACAATAATTTTTTTTGTAACAAAATGTTTAGTTACAAATTGTTTTCTTTTAAACTATAATAAAATACTTTTATTTGCTTTATAGAAATATAAATATTGCAAGAGCAATACGTCGTTGAGACCCGTTTACTGTCTTGACAGTAACTCAATTGTCTGGGCAAAAATGTCTTCTTACGTAAATTAAGTTACAAGAGAAGCAGCTGCAAGCTGTAGTAATTTTTCTGATGCTAAAGCTTCAGTAAGGTTCTGTAGAAAAGAAAAATTCGTAAACACATACTGCTACCAAGCTTTGAATAAATTTGAATAGAAAACATTTTGTGGTGTGAAATAGGAGTGTATTTTTTTAGAATCAAGCTTACTTCCTCGGTGATACTGCCAAGCCTATTTCCTCGGATGTGCAAGGGAAATTGTCACACTTTAAGTAAGCGAGGGGAAATGTACATCATACCTTAACGTGCAATTGAATGAAAAACCACATTCGACGCTTTAACGTCACGAATACTATGCTTTGTATATCATCAAAAGAACTATTTGTGGTTAATTTTGACTAAAAGTCATATGTTGTGACTACATTGATGAACAATGCAAATCCTTAACTGTAAAGTTTATAACAAAAGCTGCTTTTACCAAATTCTTAAATCTATTCTCTTGACCCTTGATGGAACAAACTTTGTGAGATATTCTCATGTTTTCTACTGAAAAGCACAGTGACCTGTGTCAAAATGTTTGTCTCAGATGTAGTCCTAGTAGTCCTAATGTAATAAATTATTGAAATATCTACGTAACAGCGCAACAAAGCTCTAAGTTAAGTCTTCTGTCCTCAGTGTCAAAAAGCCTCTGTAATATAGATCTAATCAGTGGAATAAGAAAACCTCGTTGACAGATTGCATAAAGGAACGTCTCTAGTGCGTAACTGATTTGCAGAATCATTGAGACGGTGATTTCCATGGCTAGACAGTCAGTAAATCCCATGATACTGACACTAAGGAATAAACGGAGACTATCGTTAGACATATTTGCCCATTGAATGAGGAATTTCCTAGGTTGGCATGACCACATGACACTTTCCATAGTTCATGCCAAGAAAGATACGATATCAGCTTTCTGTTTACCTACCAAGAGGGAAGGAATGGCCATAACGTTAAGGGCAGCTATGGTGTAGTTCATGACTCAAATAAGCTTCCTAACATGGTATTGTTAAAATTGTGCATCATGTGGAAAGGTTTATTGTTTGGATAGATTTTACGTTACTCCTAGGTCTGTAAGTCCGTCGAAGCGATTTATTGGTGGTTTACTAGACCTTTCAACTTCAGACTGGTGGAAACTGGATAGACTCAAATCATCCATGTTGGTACATCATGAAAAGTGGACTCCCCAAGTTTTAAACAATGTAAATAGTCAGGCGAATTTAAAAATTAAACTGTTATGCATTTATTTTCAGCATTACATCCTCGGATTTTAGATAACGTATAATTGTTGCTCAGCTTCACTATTACGTAAGGTGACTTGTCTAATGATAAGGCCTCAGCAGCAATATCCTGAAATAGACATTGCACTACAATGACGTAGATACCTACTGGTATTAAGTCAGTTTTTTGTAAATTATAAATAGATCTAAATTGGTTTCTTGAATATATAAACCGTAAAATACAAATTGAAAATGAATGACTAGACGCACGCTTTTGTACATCTTAAACTAGTGGTTATATTTGGTTTATTCATTTTTCTGATTACATATTTATTTACCTGTAGATCTAAATCAGTGTGTACACTCTACATGGACTAGAAACTCCCTTTTGGGTCAGTAAACCCCATACTTCCATCAAAACTTCTCATGTCAAGATTTTCCTCAAATGAAAAAAGTGAAATTTCTCACTCAATTTTTAACGAAACATAGGCATGTGACACATCAAACCATAGTGTTTTGAGATGCCTGATGCAACTGTGATGTCAGAATATATGATTTATATGGTTTGAAAGCTTGTAGCAATGTTTAGTCCCATAACTTCTCACTTATTCATTTT
>JBCAUI010230305.1:0-16498 GCA_038406195.1 Haplosyllis anthogorgicola
TTGACAACATATCCAGTTGACATCCTGTATGTGGGGCATAAACTGGAAGTGATACAGTGTGCAGGCAAATTTTCAATGTGAGACAATATTAAACAAAAGGCACAGTTTGAGTATAGAGTCCAAATAATACTGTAATGGATTTCCTTTAGATCTACCTATGTAATATGAATATGGATTACCTGTGTGTGTGTGAGTGTGTGTGTGTGTGTGTGTGTGTGTGCATGCGTGCGTGCGTGCGTTTCTTTAAATCAGCACAGGTCCCATGGACCTATTTTTTCTTACTGCACACTTAAACTTGGAACTGAAGTCTGTGTCAAAGTACACATAGTAGCAAAACTACATGCACATAGTGTAAACAATATAGAACACTACACCTTCACGGACTCACGGACTCGCTCAGTTCTAATGTTTTATATTTATAAATTACGCCATGGCCCTGTTGTTACATGATGTGTGTGTAACATTTCTGCCAGAAACGAAACAAAAGCGCCATGTCGAGTATCTGACATTTCTTTGTATGATACAAGGGTACTCACTCGAATGTATTGTGTCTGCGGCGTTAGGGTCAACAGTAGGGACCGGACGACTAGCAAATTTACTAGTCGACTAGTCGGGTGTGGAACTAATCGAAATTAGTCGACGAGTCGTTTTTCACAACTTATTTGTGAACTCACGTTGAAAATCTGAACATTTTTGGGGGAAAAATATTATCTATGAACAGAATGGGATAGAAGTCCCAAACAAAAGATGATAATAGTGAAAAAATAACACAAGATGTAAGAACAAATAACATTTGTTGTGCTCTTGCCTTCATTTTAACTTTTAAATACATGATGAGACAACCTTTTCATCTCGTAACAGGTTGCCATTTTCGGAAATGGACTAGTCGACTAGGAGTTTATTAGTCGACTAGTCGAGAAAATAAATAGTCGCCCGACTAGTTAGTTAGACTAGTCGTCCGTTCCCTGGTAAACAGTGCCAATCCGTTATGTGTTCGGATTGAACTCATCAATTTTACAGGGCTTTCGTTAACACTCGTCCACAAACATGTAAAAATCTTGGTGGACGAGTGACTTTTCGAAACCACTCATCCACACAAACATGCAGAAATTTTAGTGAAACATATTTTTTCAAGTGCAAAACTGGTAATTTTTTAAATGCAAAATTGCCCTTAAAACTTTATCTTAATACCAGGAAATTGCATTTAAGACAAATTAATACCCTAGAGCTTCTGGGGCCGGGGCCCCATGCCAATAATGGCTTGCTTTGCTTGTGTTCAGTTGCTTCGCTCCTTCAATTAGATGGTGGACGAGTGATTTTCATGGTGGACGAGTGATTTTCACGAGTTAAAATCCTTAACGAAAGCCCTGTCAAAGTTTAACAACGATGACGCTGACCTTGAATGTTTTGGTGAGAGGTTTAGTTCAGTGATAGAGTAAATTAGATAAAGTCGTGATGGTACTTCATGATAACCGAAGTATTGTCAAGTGCTGATACTTTCATGAGGTATGTACTGGTACAGTAGAACTCTTCTTGAGTGGCCAGAATTTTTGAATGCAAACTGATCGTAAATAAGGAATGGCCGTTCAAAAGAGTGGCCACTAAAAAGTTCCACTGTACATTGAATGCAGTGAAATGCGTCATATAACATTTAACGAGTAGCTTGTTATGTCCAGTACATTGGGTCAATGTCAGTTGACACAAAGTCAGAATTTTGTACTGGTATCCATCCTCTAGTCTACGAGAAGGAAGGGAAACTGGAAAGAACGTATTTTGCCTCGAAAATAGCTGGATTCCCCAAATGTTGCTTTGAATCATAATGACATAATGAGTGGAGTAAATTTCCAAATGACACAACAGATACCGAACTCTCATCCTGGTGTTCTTGTGACCTATCTACATTTCAATTTTGTAATAATTGTCGACTGTAAGACGGTTATGTGAGGCTTTTCCCAGTGTCCATCAGAAATAGCGCAGAACTGCAGTCAACGTGGTACTTACCTGCACAACCTTGCTACAGTCGGCAGTTGTTAGCCTTCCTAACTAGGGGTCGAACGGATCCAAATTTGTTACCTCGAAGGGCCGTGGACCAATACCCGACCCGAGAACCCGTACCCGTTGGGTAGTACAATGATGAAATATTGCTAAAATTTTACGTTTTCTTAAGTTGTAAAAAATGTACTTTTGTTAATCATAGGATTAAAACTATGTGTTACGATGATTCACATGTGTAAAATGTACTTTTGTTAATCATAGGATTAAAACAATGTGTTACAATGATTCATAATGTGTCTCGATAAGCTAAACTCAAGTGTCCAAGTTTAAGTATCAATCGTATTGGTTTTCTGGCCATGAAATTATTATTGGTGTTGATTATTTCCATAAAAATACTAGAAATGTATCCTTCAGTACACCATTTAAATAAAATTTAATTTTGATATGTAATGTTTGTTTTGTTTTTTATAAAGTTTTTGGTTGCGAACGCTGGAGTCCCGAATGTGGGACCTGTGCGCAACCATTTGTGGGGCCACTGGTACCCGTTTTTGGACTTCCAGTGGCTCTGCCCAAGGGTTTCAAAGCCAGGGTTGTATCGAGTTGATATGTTATAAATACATATAACTCCACACAACTTGGACACGTTTTTATTAAGATTTTCTGTTTTCAGGGTCGAGAGGAAGGAGCTCAGATAGACCCCTGGGAGGACCCGGCCTTCGAGGTCTACCACGTCACGGACAGATACGGATTCATACAGTACGTGAAACCATCGATCAGCTGTGTCTGTAGCGGAACATTCAATATTGTGCGAAAGAGCGACTTTCTTAAGTACTTTACGGACAGACCAGACAACCATGTTTTTGACCTTCTGTTACGTTCCACTGTTTTGTATGTTTCTATTAATTAACACAACAAAGAACCAAACTTGATAGATTTTACAGTCTTTTAACTACTGGCATATTTCCTGTAAGGGGGCACCCTTTATTCAGCCAAAATTCACCGAAAACTGCATGAATATAAAAAAAATTCGGCCATAGGGGCGAGGGCACACACTTTTTGTGCCCCTCCAGGATCTACCAATGTTAACCACTCTTCTTCTTCCCCTTCGTTAAGGTTATGTGTTGTGATTTTAAGTTCTTTAATCAATGGTAACATTTTAACCAAATCAAACTTTTTAACGCACATTTTGTGACTTCACAGTAAGTTTCACAAAATACGAGTTTTAACGTTTTGACGCACTATTTGCTAATCGCATGCATTATTACCTTTCTCTTCAGCGAGAAAGCACTACCAAAGCAAAGGAGTGTCGAAGAAGCTAAGGTACAACTTTTTTTTTTTCAATTTTTGTGGACCGAAGTCCATTGGGTGTGGGGGGGGGGGGGGGCACCCCCCTTTTCCAACTTAGGGTAACTTTGCCCATGGGTTCCAAAATCCAGGGTGAATCTGCCGCAGGCGTGCTTACGCATTTGCGCACTGTGATCCCAGGGTCACTTTTGATTTTTTACCCGTATGTAAAGTAGCGCTGAACTGTTGTTGAATTATTCTTTATCAAGTACATGTACTGATTATTTGTGTAGAAATGTAATTCCTTACAATGCAAGATTGCCATTTTAAAGAACACCTATTCAAAATAGAGCACGCGTATATCTATATCTAACTTGTTACATGTATTAAGTTTTATTTTATTTTACCCTTCAGGCCAAGGCCCTGGAACTTGAAAGAACACAGAAATGGCTGAAAATGCTCAAGAAGTGGCCAAAGTATTATCCTGGTGAAAAGGTTAGAAACATTCAAATATTTTGATTGGTGACATTTTGTATCATTTGATACTTTGTGACATGGTAAATGAACCCGAGGCTTTTAGCTCACAAGCCGCGGGGAGATTCTTGTGACATTTTGTGTGTTTATTATTGTGGAAATTTTGTACGAAACTGATACAAAACTGTCTGACCAATTTGGATTGTTTCAAGGATGACTGCTGCCATCTATACTATTTACTGACTATTAAAAATACATACATGCGAAATTTTGGGATGTCCAGGATGCCCTTGCTTTCCAGACATAAAATAAAGTAAAATCCAAATAACTGACAGCATATTAAGGACTGAAATTTTATCACTGACTGTTTAGTAAGTGATGCTGTTTCAAATCTGCATACCTTGTGCGACTGTGTTACACATGAGACTTGCAACACTGATTTTAGGTATTTTTGTAGTCAGCATATTAGACCTGCTAATCTTTTATATTTTCAGGTAACTCGAAGAATTTACAAGGGCATTCCGGATTCGCTGAGGGGAGAGATATGGTACAGACTGCTGGACATAGGACGAGTAAAACAGGAGCAGAATGGAGTGTACGAGGTAAGCACGTTAACAGGGACGAACATACAACTGAGTCGTACAGTTCATTTTATGAGCTACAGTGAAACTGTAAAACCTTTCTCTTACAAACCCTGAGTTTTGAGACCACCTGATATTTGTACCAAACCTCAGATCTTTGCATTTTGTTTACGATCACAAAGGGTGGTCGTAAATGGTTTCACAGTGGAGGAATTTCTGTCAGCTTACTGAATCATTATTTAAGATTACCCCATGCTGCTTAAAGTTCCTTTGTCGCTATAGTGTATTTAGTCGCAAAGCAGCAATACTTAAAATCCTTTGTTAACTCTGCTGTCTTTACATTGTAGGAAATGAAGGAGCGAGCGCGGCAGTTGTCACCAGACATCGTCCAGATAGATTTAGACGTGAACAGGACGTACAGGGACCACATCATGTTCCGCAAAAGATACGATGTCAAGTACGTCTAATAGTTATCTTACGTAAATGCAGTGTATTGTTGAAAACTAGTAATCAATAAATTTATTTCTACATCTATGTGTGTAATTACTGGCTGCTTGGTAGTCAACTAAGGGCTGCCATTTGAATCTGTGTAGCCTGCACGAGTGCCCTAGAACTACTGTGCTGTTAGTGCTAAAATCCTAGTGGCCTCCAGTCTGTGTTCTTAGCAAACTAACCTAGACCTTGTCTTAGGTGGAAATAATACACAAGCAGTTGTTGTTCATAGACTGATATTTATTGAATGCTGATGCAACTATAAATATGTGCTGTTACGTGTTCTCTGTAGCACTGACTGCTTAGTGGCAGGAGTTGACCTTTATATTAATGTGGATGGTTACCAAGGCTATATGGGTAAATACAATGGACGGGAGCTTGGTGGCCTTTTAAAGTGTGACGTGAGACTTCACTTGGTTAACCAACGAACTAACTGCACTGACAAAAGTCACATTTTGACAGACCTAACACTCCAATTTCTTTTGATTTGCAGGCAACAGGCGCTTTTTCACGTGTTGGCGGCGTATTCCATGTACAACACGGAGGTCGGGTATTGTCAGGGTATGAGTCAGATCGCGGCGCTACTTCTCATGTACATGAACGAAGAGGTAAGTAACTACAGCGTACTCCAATTAACTCGATTCTGGAGGGAAACTCAAAAAAATTCGAGGAATATTTGAAAAGGTTCGAGTTAAGCTGAAAAACGAGTTTTCTGTGTTTGAGGTGCACGAGATGTGCTGTATCTGTGCAGCACTAGGATTTGTGTACATGTATTTTTAGAAATTAGATTATCTGAAACCACTTTCCTGAAGATTTTGCAGAGAAAAATTATAGTTACATTTGAGTACTAGAATAATATAGATAACGGAACTTTATTTGTGTTTTGTACAGGATGCTTTCTGGGCATTGTCATCGTTATTAAGCAGTAAGAGACACGCGATGCATGGTAAGTTCCTGTAGATCTGTACGTTCCACATGTGCACATGTATTACTTACCCAACTTTACGTTCATTATGGAAACTAGTAAAACCCGCTGGGAACCCTGTGGGAATCCCACCAATGCTACGTTATGCTACGCTATGTTGCGTCACGTCACGTCACCATCTACGTCATCACTTTGTGTGCGGACTTACCCCGATGGCTGGGCTTTATTAAAGAGATCATACTGGTAATGTTAATCCAGTGAATTTATAGAAGAAAATTTAACATTTGATTCAATGGATAAAAGCAATGACATTGAAACCATTGTAATGAATTGTACATATTTCAGGTTTCTTTATGCCCGGGTTTCCAAAGTTAAAGAGATTCAACGATCATCATCAGCTAATACTCAAAAAGTTTATTCCAAAAGTAGGAAAACATTTTGTGAGTATCGACATAAGTTGTTCACTTTAAGATTCCTAGATTTGTATGAAGAGTAACCGAAGAAATCATATGCCAGTCCAGCACAAATTTTAATAAGTGTTATTCAGAAACTGATGCGTTAAAAGCTATAACGTGCCAGTACACGTGTACAACTAGGGTATCAACTAGACCCAGACCCTCTCTGAGGGGTATTCCCCGCGTGGTTTGTTTACACCGGGTCCCCGTGTGGCACTTTCCCGCCCGCCAGCCTGGTCCCCGTTATGTCATTCATTTGCGTAAAAATAGAAGTAAAGGATTACAGTATACCTTTAACACTTAACGCACGAGGGTGCTTATACAGAACAGATAGTGGGGTGTATTGTGACACTTGATTACTGTCTTCCTTTCAGAAAACTTACATCTTGCATAGCTAGTCTCAAAATTTATTCGTATCATTTTGTATATTTGTAGGATAATCAAGGTATTCCAGTCACTTTATACACAGTAAAGTGGTTCTTCCAGTGCTTCCTTGACAGAGTAAGTTTTTTTGTGGAATTTTCTCGCTTGTAGTGTGAACACTTGAAAATTGTGCATGATAAGACTCGGATAGTTATAAACAGGATTAACAGCACGTGCGAGGAGAATGTGCAATGGAGGTATAAGTTTATAATGAAAAAAGTGTGGGCACATGTGCGATACAACCTGTAGGGTCCAAGGACACTCTACAAAAATGTTCCCGTAGTGTTGTCTGTTTGAAATAAACCCAGTCTAATCATGCATGCAGTGCAGAAACTTTTTCGCCCAATGAGAATTATTTACCCACATTCATGTGGAAATTTTGTTCTTTGCAGATACCATTCCATTTGACCCTGAGGATCTGGGATATCTACATGTTAGAGGGTGAACGACTACTTACAACTATGGCGTACAATATTCTGAAGATGCACAAAAGTAAGTTTGTTAGACGTGACAGATGGGACTTGATACAACCCTTTGTTTTAATGTTAATATTTGTTTAATATTAAATATAGATAATGTGTGAACTATACGAAGTGGCATCAGTCCCGTTGCGTTGGCAAGTCTAAGTTGGTGACTCTACTGATGCCCATTTCCTGCGATTAGATAACCTGACCAAATGGCATCGCAATCGTTGTGAAAATTTGTTATCAGTTGATTATGAAAACAGGAACGAATAAATAATAATAATAATAATACCTACGAACAGAGCCACTTGAAGTGTGAAATGGGTACCAGTGGCCCATCAAATGGTTGTGCATTGATTCCAGATTAGGGACTGTGGCAGTTGGCACCAAAAACTTAAAAAAAAAAAAATTGCTCGAGTTTTGTGACTGCATGATGGCATAAATGGATTCCAACTTTGTAATAATATTCTTTATTTTGACAGAGCGGCTGCTCAAACTTGGCCAGATGGAAGAGTTGTGTTACTTCTTACAGACAACTTTAGCCAAGGACTTTGGATATGACGACAATGTTGTGATTGACGCATTACAAGTGAGCATGGAAGAACTGCGCAAAGCCAAAATGGACCATTGTCCGCGACCAACCGACGGCAGTGAGTTACCGACGAAACCGTTCGGTCTGTTCGTCCCTCCTTCCGTAGAGCAGGTCTTGGGAAGGAGGACGATCGAAAGCGAAAAGGACTTACTAAGTGGTAAACGTAAAAGTATAAAGGAGTTACAGCATCCCTCCATACCCGCTGATGGTGGTCCTACTGCGCTACCTGTCGGTGAGAAAATCATGAGAAACGGACCTGCAGGCAGACGGGGAAGGGACAGCACCTCCCCCGGTAAATCTGACTCTTCAGTAGGAGATTACGACACAATGAACACGTCAGGAACCGCAGACTCCAGGGCTTCCTACACAGAGTACCAAAGCGCACGGACTTCTTACCGCGGCACCTCCGAGGAGAGTAGCACCAACGAGCGGCCGCTTTCGTACGCAGGTCAGGCCAGTAAATCCTCACCAAACGGAAATCTTTCGTCGCCCTCCAAGGAACTGAACTCTTCACAGCTCAGTATAGCTGAAGCTAACGAGATTCTTGAGAAACAAGAACGAGAAGAGAAAGACAAGCGCGCACAAAAAGCGAATATTGGAAACCAGGATACCAGAACCTCGCCATCACAGAACTCAACTTCGGACTATGATAACATGGAAAATAACATGGACGGCTCAATGTATTATGAGAAGAACCTCGACAGAACATTAGAAACGGTAGAAGTGCATAATACCAGGAATAAAAATGAGTATGGTGAGCATGTGTCCATTATTGATGTCACAGCGTACCAAGAACCGACTAAGTACCACTCCCCAAGCAGACATTCTAATGCCTCACGGGACTACCCTTCTCCCAGCCGGGTTTCGAACCATTCCTATCAATCCATGGAGTATCCGTCGCCAACAGGCAGGCAGTCCAGAACCTCGTACAGATCGGGGGGTATTCCAGAAATGTACCGTTCCGACGACACGCGGTTTATCCTGATGACTGCACCGTCACCCTCTCCCACCTCCACCCAGATCCATCAGATGCAGGTGAACGGAAGCATTGACCATATGGACGGTAGATACCCCCTGAGCAGCCCGCGCTCGCCGACCCACATCAACGGCTACCACCAGCAGCACCAGCACCAGTACCACCACAAGGCATACAGTAAGGTCCCGCGCAGCCACACCACGCCGCTGATAGACGCGTCACAGCCTCTCGTCCTAACCACTGCTCCTATCGATGCCAAGCCAGCTTACAAGAGCTCAGTCTACTTGTGATTCCAACTTTTGTGATACCCAAAGAATTTCTATATTTTTAAGAAATATTTCAGCCACAGACTTAACATTGTACAAAAGTATAAAACTTAACTTTTAACGCATACAAAATAACTGTATCAGTTTAACATTGAGGGAACACTGAAATTTTTTTACCAATTTTATAAGATTTTCAAATTGGAAACAAGATAAACTGATATGTACAGGGCGTCCATTATTAAAATGGTTCTAACTTAATTTATATTCTGTTTGTTAATGCTTTACATGTCATTTTAACAAATTTATAAATTTGTTACTAACATAACGTCACCACTGCATATTTTCACCGCACTCTGGGTGAAGTTACACTAATGTACAAAGTTTTCTTTTCTTCCTGGCTTATTTAACGCAACTGAGGGACGTATAAAGCAATGCTAGTCATTCTGTAAATACAAAGACATATTTTTGTCAGATTGCAGATAGTTAATCGTGTTAAATATATTGATTAAGCACAACTAGAAACTAAGTGTTAGTAAAGAAATAGGTAATTTGTTAGCTCTATTTATTTATCATGTCAGAAAAATAAAAAGGTGATACTAAATTGATAATATGTGCAATACCTTTCTCCTTGGTCATTTCGAGAGTATGTAGTTGTTTGAGCTATAACTTTTATAGGAATACAGTAAAATTTGCATTGGCCGCACTGGACATTAGGCGAACCTACTGTCATCCACGTACCTTTTGGCTGAAACAATGGGGAGTTCGCCCAATGCAGATTTTACTGTATTGTGAATTTCCGGTGTATGCCCCATCTAGTTAAGCAGTTCTGTTCAAACATCTTGGCAGTATATTCAGCTAATATGCGTAAATTACGTGTTCAAGAAGAGATGCTCTTCATCTAGTAATTTTTGAAAGAGAAAAGTTAGCATCATCCATGGAAAGTTCACCGCCTAGAAACAAGACTATCATGAGACGTTAGTCATCTTTGCGGTGCAGCAAAAGACGATGATATTCTTGTACTTAAAAGGTTTTCTGATATTTTGCGTCATTATTACAGCTATATTTCTTGCAAGCATTTTGTACAATATTGATTTGATTTTGGTGTAATAAAAACAGCCGTGGTAGGATGACGTTCTTCCATTTTGGTTTAAGTGTGAGAATTCAACTGTATCGGCTGTTTGTAAATCAAGTCTTTTCGAAAGTTTTTATGCTATGCATTGATGGATCGCGCGCCTCCTCCATTGGCCAAAATTTTTCTCAGGGGTTTTGGCTAAAAATGGGAAAACCCATAATTTTTTTTGCGGGGGGGGGGGGGTGGAATCAAGGAGGTCTCAATGTGCATCTGTCAGAAATCCTGGTTCTGCCAATGCATAGCCCACAATCCAAGTCAGTAACTTTAATCGAAACGGTCATCTCCATAGTTATCGTACATGTACTGCATTATCTATGACTTTCATTACGAAAAGCAATCAAGCAATTGCTCCAAACTATACATGTGTAATAAAACATTTAATTCCAAAACTACTTCGTAAATTCTTTATTGAAATTAAAGTATTTTTATATGAAACTACTATTTGTAACAAACATTTATCTATAATCTTATTTATGATTCAGGTGCTTAACTAATAAACAAAGAACAACTAACGTCACATGTTTTTACCGTTTAAACTTTTGC
The DNA here is from genome assembly GCA_038406195.1 of Haplosyllis anthogorgicola. Classification (NCBI taxonomy): domain Eukaryota; kingdom Metazoa; phylum Annelida; class Polychaeta; order Phyllodocida; family Syllidae; genus Haplosyllis; species Haplosyllis anthogorgicola. The sequence continues at coordinate 10,603 of JBCAUI010230305.1, forward strand.
ATATAAACTAAAAGTATGCAATGTGCATGCGTTTGTATATGTACCTTATCACATAGAAAGCAATTGAACTAGATTATTGTCAAACTATGTAGACAATTTCCTAATAAATAGAAGGTCTAAAGACAGCGTTAACAAATTCTGTGCTTCAATTTTCCTTATTTGGTAAGTCGACAAACAACTCAAGATATTTCTCTTTTTGCGACATAATTAGTCCAGTGAGATTAAGGGTAACATTTTATAAATATGTAAGTCATTTGCAAAATATGTGATAAGACATAAAATTTAAAGTATCAATTTTTGCCTTCAAAATGGAGTGGTCTTGAAACTCGTGTATATTGTGGAAACCAACATATTTTAAATTTCCCTAACGAGTCGAGTTAGTCATTTCGAAAATTGTCTTTACTGTGTTCCAGAACTCGACCGAGACCGCTTTAGTTGAAAATATCTAAAGACAAAAATATTTGTTCTCATTAAAGGCTGCAAGTACTTGGCCATGGCCACAGCAGGACTCGGACCAATTTGTCGTGGGTAAGAGTTGGTCGTGTAAACTTGAAATTAATTGTTCACACAGTAGTTACAAATAGTTCAGTCAATTTCGGTTACCTTATGTCGCGCTATGTGGTTTCGCTTTATGGTTATTCTGCAGAAACGGCACTGTGGTTCTTTGTCGTGTTGGACCCGTGTAAATTAACAAGGCAGAAAGTCTTGAGAACCTTTGTAAATCTCTATTTATTGATATTCTGGCAACAAGTGTATCTCTCAGCAAGCAAGCAAACTGTTGTAATCTCTGGTATAAACCCTATAACAATAGTATATTTTAAGAATCTTGTCAAACCTCTAGCTTTTACCCCAATTCCCTAATAAATCTGTCTCCCTGAGCAATTTTAATAATAAGTAAATGTATTCTCTCTATTCTATAACAAGGTTATTCCCTGTTTCCCATTAAACTAGCTTGTCTATTTAGTTTAAAGTTAAAGTTAAATACCTGATACACAGTGACAAGGTGTCTCTTTGAGATCTGAACTCCCAATTAGTTTATTATGGAATTATCATCTATTTTATACTATTTACGTAGTGACGTCATAATTACGTCATAATTGCCCGCACGTGCTAATTAGCGTAATTTGGCGGGAGAAACTAAAAATCTCTAATTTGCAAACTACGACAAAAACAAAACAACATGTATTCGCATAAAGTTCTCCGTATTATTTGAAATTCTACATTTATCTATGTAACTTGTATGAAAATCACATTGGTAGGCTTAGAAATTTCAACATGGCTAGGTAATGGTCGTTCATGCATATTGAACGCACCCATACACACAGCCTAATATGTGTACATATGTAAATAGCCAACGTAACTTTCTCTATGTATTATTGATCTGAATTACACTGTTGTGAATATTAAGCATATGAAATGTACACGTAAGATTTAAATACATTTATAGACATGTTAGAAATACAGTCATAGTGTATTGTAGCAATAGCTGACGTGAATGTAATAGAAGCAATATAAATCAGTATTCAATGTTTTACAGTTGTATCATCGTGTGTAGAGAAATGTAATGTAATTGACATAAAATTATGGTCGTGAAATAACGTATTGTAAATTGTTGTAAATGTGAACAAATGTTGTACAATAAAATAGGGAACACAATACCTTCACGTCTAGTAGCTAATTTTAGATTTTCAGTTAATGAAAACAGTGGAAAAGTACTAAAATTCAGTGAAACCTGTGATTTACGACCACCCGTTTGTAACAATTCTTATGGTCGTTAACAGCAGGTGATTTTAAAACAAAGGTTTCTCTTAATAGTATGTATAGAATAATTCGGTTCTGCAGTATCTGTTTACTAATAACAGGTGGTGTGTAAAATATAGGTTTCACTGTAGTAAATGCAGCACTCAGAAAGATTTATTGAGATGTAGATGTAATGAGCCTAATGGCCCAAAGAGGCTAAATATCACGAGACATTTCCTAAAGCTGTACATAATATTTATACCTCTTAAATCAATAGCATTTGGCATTTAATGAAAAGCTAATTCAACATTGAACTTTCTGCTGCTGAGGTCCTCACATGATTTTTATGTGGCAGAAAATCTATAAATTTGTTATTGAGACCTTTATGTGACCAGGCTTCACACATTGGCAGCTGCGACTATTCCGTTCTGAATATCAACAGAAACTGAGACATAACAAGACTGTTAGTACGTGTTTAGGAATTCCTAATGTCATTTTACATTTCTTAGAAACGCTGAGACTTTGGATATTGGACTATGCCAAAAGTAACGGCAGAAAAGAACCAATAAAGTTCGCATTGCAACTTACTCAATTATCTTTCATGCAAAAAAATCTTCTTGTCCAGTGTCCGGAATCTAATTTTGTGGATGCTGTTTCTGAAAGGTATTTCTATCACTCCTTCAGGTCTTGTTAAATTAACATCTTGATGGAATTGCCTTTGAATCAGGTTGACAAGTAGTGTCCAAATCCAAGTCCAAATTCTCGTACTGTCACAAAAGGCTACGCAATGACTGATATTTTTGTTTGCAATTGGTAAAGCAACAAATCTGGGTAAGTATTTAAAGCTAAAAAGTTGGCCGACATCATGACATGAGCACAGCTGAAACATCGCTTTAGGATTTGTACGTCAACAACGTTACATTTTGCCATCTGGATCAAACAGCTGCAGAGTTACTGAACAAACATACAAAATGCAGAAAAAAAGACGATCTGCCATTACGATACTTGTATTGTCATTTACCACTTACTATGGATACGTTAGTGTCGGTGTAAGCTGCTCCATGTGATGCTTTTAATGATCGACTATTATATTATGCAGCTGCACTGCAGGAAAGGAATGAGCATGGGAAAAAGCTGGGTGACGACTGTTACCGTTGTTAGGTGGTCTTTGTCATATATATAAAATGTCAATAGATGTTGCAACACAGCTGTATGTGTGCTTTTACAGTCCTTAAGGCGGACATACATTTACTCCCAAGTTAACCTGTTTACAACGCAACCTGAAGCTGCTCAAAACGAATTAGAGAACTTCGAAAAGCCACAAATAGGTGAAGTGGCCATTTATAAACAATGGATTTTTACTGCACAGTTTAGGTAAGCATACTAAGTCATTCTTTTCTGTTTTAAAAATATATGAATGCACACACTGGAAACTAAAGTTATTCATGACACGGTATCATAACGATTTTGATGAATAACACATTCTGTTATGGTTTACCTATGTATTCTTAATGTGTTGGCTTTGTCAGGGTAAAATGACCGGTACAGTAGGATTCTGTTCTAAAGTCTTATGTCGCATTGGTTTAAATAGACCTATTGATCTTAGACAAAACTGTAGACATAAGTGCTGGCCTGACTGCAATTACGTTAACGTTGTATCAAGTTAATCCGAAGACACGAATGAATTTGTAAAGTTCACTACATAATGGGCAGCCTGTATTCCTATGGGAGTCCCGTTAGTGTATTCTGTGACGACACAGCCTCCGCATTTGATTCAGCTTTTCAAACAACAATACAAGCAAAGATATCTTTGTGAACAAGTAATTTGCAATGGATTACATGCGCAGGCGACTTATTTGGAGTGAATGACATTTTTAGATATTTGCACAGTATGTTCGAGGTTTTTTCGAAATACCTTTACCCAGTCAAACCAGATTAATTTTGTTTTTATTATGCACAATAATGTATGGATAGTAACATTTCAAATTCAATAATTTGGTTATGAGTTACATGCATGTAACTATGAAGAAATTGTATATTTACATATTTACGATCTATTTAACAAACTAGACTAATTCGAAAAAAAACCACATGTGCCATTTGTAATCATTGTTTCCATTGTAAGCACTGTTTGTAAACAAACAAACACTGAAGATATAAATGGTTTCCACGGCAATAATAAACACTGACATCCTGCAATGACTTTAGGATTTAATATTTCGCATTATGAAAAGAGCTGTTGTGTTTACAAGTCCGCCACTTGGGACGGCTTCATGTGCCACTGTCTAGCAACACTGTACAGGTCCCTTCATAACAGTTCAATAGTATTGACGACTTGACAAGGCTGTTCACATGCAACATGTGTTTTTGTCTTTATGAAAACACCTTCAGTCGATTAATCACGAAAGGAACGAAATTTGTTTCAAGAGATAGTCACATTTAAAGAAAAACCTTTGGCAATTTTACAGCTTTTTGCCGAACTTCACCGCTTGGTTTTCTCTTGTTTTGGTTAGGGAAATATTAGTAAGAGGATTAGTTTTTTCAGTATCATGAAGTATATCTGTTAATTACGAGATAAAGAAGCCACCTGCTCCAGGGTCCAGACTGACAGGTAAACTGCTGGCTTATAAGTAGTCTACTGTTCGTAGAACAGTTGTTAGCGAAATATCCATGGCCGCTGCATTAGTTTTGTCATCTTAATGTCACGAAACACCTATCTGGTTTGTCTGTTTGCTTGTTTATTAACAAGTTTTGTGTTATTGCCTTTTATGGATCACAGTTCATTTCGAGACATTCGTTTCGAGATATATACATCTCAACTTCATTTTAATTTCAATGTTCTTTGTTAAATTATACATCCCATTTCATAAATTGGCAAGGAAAATTCACTCTTTGATTTTTTTTTTTCTGCAGCCGGAGCACAATACACTCAATTGCGAATTTCAGTCTTCTTTGGTTTTATCAAGTGATCACCTTCACTGGATGACCATCCAGAAAAGCTGCCAGTGACCCACAGGGAGGATGATCAAGCCATGATACTATAACGAAGAGACGGTTTTTCCCTGTGTGTGTTACAGAGCGATTGTTTTCCTTATGTTGCAATGAATTCCCGTGTTTGCAGTTTTAGTACAGAAAGGAGAAATTGTAGCTTCACTACAAGACATCCTCAAACATTGTGCTTGACTAACCGAAAATGAGCGGAAATCAGAGGGCCCTCGGTTAGTTGATCGTTAGTAAGGATTTTATATTTGCATGCCACCCAAAGTTTGTTTGTGTAACTGTTCGTTTGTGATTGTAAAATAATTGATTAAAATATACGCTATAATTGAACCCGACGCGTAGGCAACCATAGGCAACCAACACTAGATGTACCAGAGGCATTACCTCAAATTAAATCAGCTGGAATTTCATAAGGCAAACTGATGTGCAGAAAGAACATAGATGAAAACAAATCGATAACATATTACTTTTGTAACTTGATCGTGTTGGCATGTTTGATTGAAGGATCCGTAAAACTTTCAGTTTCCTTGTCGTCTGGAAGACACAGACAATTTTTTGGTGGACATATTGAATTCTGACAGGTCTGATGATTGATACTGAAAGTGAGATATTTACGGAAACAGCCTTCACTTCTGTGTTGAAGTTTCATCTTGTACAATTGACACGATTTGTACACTTGATTTTTGACAGTTGCCTGTAGAAGCCATCCGTTTCCATGTCCTGTATTTTAAAGTTTGCGTTATGAAGTGCCACTGGCCAACGTCAGGTAGGAGCGGAGTGTTTTCTTATGTTCTCCAGAGTTTTTCAATTTTTGTTAGAAAACAATACAATGTGTATACTCTTCTTATAAATGGATGGCCATGATGGGGAACTACCCCCATTTCACAAAAGTAGAAATTCACATTTTAGCTTAGATTTCAACAATAAAACAGTTTGAATAGCATTCACTGGGTCAACAAATAGAAAGTCACATTTTGTTTTTGATCCCTACAATAGCCCTCGTTGGCCCCTGCGGTAACGCTAGGGGCGTTATTGATGGGTTGGATTTAGATTCAGATGCTTTTTTTTTATGCGTGTATCAGAAGGGGGGGGGGGGGGGGGGGGGGGGGGGGGGGGGGGGGGGGGGGGGGGGGGGGGGGGGGGGGGGGGGGGGGGG
>JBCAUI010230416.1:0-16498 GCA_038406195.1 Haplosyllis anthogorgicola
ACATTTGGCAGAGTAAAGGTTAGTGTGTGTTCAATGCATGCAGCTTCATGTGATCTGCGAATGACTGGCATTTGAGTGATCAAAGTAACTAAAGTTACTGGCAATTTTCGGGAGGCTAGCATAAAGCACAATTGTTGCATGCGGCAGGATGAGGGTTAAGGCATGTGACTGAGACCAGGGGTCGTGTTTGATTCCAGGAAGGGAACGCGCGGCGCGCATTTGAGCCGTGGCTGGGGGACGAGGCGCGCAAGTGAGTCAGGGTCGCCTTTCAGACTGTTACAACGATAATAAATTTCTTTTATTTAACTATGGTTATTCGTACTTTTAGTATCTGGCCTATTTTAAACATCACTTTACGTACAACTAAGCAACCAAGCAAACAATTTTTTCTCTTAGTGTTGTAATGATTTGCACAAGTTTACGTTGATTTAATTGTACTGTCATTATGCAATATTTAAAGTCAAATATTTCGCACAGTCGGAAAAAGAAAAACATGTCCATCAAATGACCATTCATTTCAGGTAATTATATAAACTTAACGTAATTTTAATAACAGCAATAAGATTAAAAGGTCCAATTATCTGCTTTTCTCATGCACAGTACACTATCCCCTGTGATCATGCGAAATAAACCCGAATTACTTGAAGAAAAACACACTTGTTCATGATTTCCATTGGGACTAGGGCACTCTCTATGTGCTCACCATCGAGACGCATTTTGTAATTAAGTTAAAATTATATAACTTCCCGTGCGCATCGCTTTAGTATCCGTCAGGAGATCCACCTTTACCTCCATCCGATGAGGACAATATACACTTTTCCTGCAAGCATTTGACCAGATTTTCCGGTGTACATTTATTCGCGTGGTCGCACGTGTTGAGGATGTTCTGTACCACAGCTAAATTTCTTTCTTCAACTTCATGACCTTTACTTTCTAATCCATCCAGAATATCCTGAAATTGCAATGTAAAAAATGAAAATCACATCAATTTTGGAACAATAGGATTCCATAGTTTTCATGCGAATCAGTATCAGTGTGGAATCCTTTTGTTCTCAGACGTTTTCAATTACGTGTTACGTATTCAGAATTTGATATTATCAATAGAGTATGTATGGAAGATTTGTTTGGGGTTGTTTTTTTTTAATGTTTTTGAATGTTATGTAATTTTATTTATCTATGTTTTTATCCATGATGGATAGCACTTTAAAAGTTTTTGTTTTTGGGGTTTTTTTATTTGGTTTGGTTTTTTTGCAACGGAACAAAAGTTTTAACTGATATATACATGTAGGCAAACTTTGTAGATGCAAATGTGATACGCTGAATGCTTAGTTCAGATAAAAGATTCATACTTTTTCAGCATGGAAATGTGTTCATGCCAAAGGCAAAGATGCCTCGAAATAACAAAATAGGTAATATTATGCGACTGCCAGACTAGTTAAAACTTACCAGATTAAAACCGGTCTGATAGTAAATTTTATTTGGTGATAGTTGGTGATGTAACCTCGGAGTGTCTGCAATATCCTGAATGTCCTTATCCAGCCATAAGGCGAAGATGCAAGCCTGAAGAAAATGGATTTGTAAAATGGCAGCAGTTAAAATGTTGATTTGATTTGATTTATTGTACAATTTGCACATGACTACATTTTGCACTATTTTGTATTGAAATTTTAGATTTTATGTACAAAACTGAGATACCATAGCAGTTGAAGACGTAATTCTGGGACCGCCAGATGCTCCAGACACAAATTGTACCCTGTCATTGCTATCCAGAACGATTACTGGGCTCATACTGGAGAGCGGTCTTTTACCAGATTCTGCCAAGAAAATAAAACATTTTGCTTATCGGCCCCATTGTATTTCTACCGAACGGACACGAGTAAATATCCTCCAACTTGATATCACACTTTTAAGTCAAGACGCCCAAATAGCCTTGGCACCATCTTCATTAGGATGCTCCTTACTCCCAGATTTATTGAAGGAATCTGCTAAGATGTCGCCAGTGCACACATAGATGACCTGATTTATTTACACCTGATAGGTCTAATGTGAATCAGCGCAGAACTGTTGGCCCATGACAAGTTACCCATGTTGTAAACTTCATATTTCAACATATATGTGATATTTATTTTATGTATTGATTAACACATAGATTTGACACAAAGGTCCATAAACATGTTATACACATGTTATATCACATCATACATGCACACAGATTTGATAGAAAGGCTGAGAATCATGTTACACACATGTAAACCATTGGCGTATCTAGGTAGGGGGCGCTGCCGGCGCCCACCCCCCCCAACGGACCAAATTTTCTTCATTTTCATGCACTTTCCGCTAAATTTTGGGTGAAAATACGGGATGGCGCCCCCCCCCCAACGGGCCGGGCGCCCCCCCCCCCAACGGGAAATCCTGGATCCGCCCCTGTAAACACATCATACTTACATATAGATTCAACAGAAAGGCCCATAAACATGTTGTACATGTTATACACGTAAGTTACACATCATACTCACACATAGATTCGACAGAAAGGCCCATGAACATGTTGCACACATTATAAACTTGTATATGTGGTAAAAATAGATAAATAAATCCAGATTGGAACAAGCATGCATATCCTGTACTGGATAGGAACAAGTATGTCATGCAAACTAATTTAAACAGGAAAACTCCAGGTATCTATCAGAAATAACTGAAATTGGATGCTAAATTTACGAACTGCTGAAATAACTTAAAAATAACCTAAAATACTCTGTATACAAGTAACCAACACTTTTATAGTGAATTCTGGTGCAAAATACCAACCCAGTGATGTCCATAGCCAGCTTAGCAGATAGATAATAAAGTCAGTCAGCCTGTATTCTGAGTTGTTACTGCTTTACATGTGGATCAGAAGTGAACAGCTGATGAACCCCAGTGGTCAGGGCTGATTCTGACACCATGTGACATATCCATATGTCATGTATTCCACGGAACTGGAATAGGTTTCAGATCAAGTAGAGTCAGCAGACTCACAGATTGTAGGCCTGAAGTGTCTCTGGCTTCCAAAGAGGTAGTGGCTCTTGACTTTTGCTTACTCAGGGATGTTACGCAGGTATTTAGCTGCAGCATCCCCATAACTAAAGTAGTATAATGTGATACTCAGGTCAAATACCTGATAACAGGTATAGAACTAATGATACTGCATAAATGACCACAAGGCAATAGATTTCATTGGAAATATCCTATGTACCCTAGAGGAGTAGTGATGCATACATGGCAGGGTATTATGTGGAAGGTACTGCAGAAGGTGGAAACCTAGCAAACATGGTCTTGGTTCTAGCTCAGTTCACAAGCAAAAAGCCCTGATCAGGACATGACATGCTCATTTTATACCATTTGGTTATGACATAGGCATGCATGCAATGTGACATCATGAAATGTGGAATGTTGTAGTGACATCACTTTGCATGCATGTGTGATGACCATTACCAAGTATTAGTCAAAAGATGGCACTCCATGATCCATGTAGGCATCACAGGTCACCGGTGGTTGGTATTCAGCATCCACACTCCTTGGTCTTTGGAACTTTGTGGACACTGAAATTTCCTTGGTTCTTTGCTGGTGCATGCTTGTTTCTTTGCTGCAGCCCATGAAGGTGGTGACACCCAACTTGTAGTAGCTCTCTACATTGTTGATCCAATTGATAGCATCTAGGAAGGCTGCCATAATGGGCATGTTAATACAATGCAAGTCCACATAGTCTCTAGGGAATCCAGCAGCCAAGAGAGCTGCCCCCTAAGCCTTGAGGCAAGCCTTGTCTAGCCAATGAACATCATGGTGATCCATGGCTGCTTTCTTATTATAGTCTAGGTTGAGAAACACATTCACCCTGAAACAAGGTGGGTTGGGGGCAGACAATTGTTGTCTGGTGATTCTCCCACACTATACATGTCTCACAGCAAGGACCTTGTAGTTGCCAGGGCACAAGGCTTGGATTCTTCCACAGGTACCACTTAAGGAAGGCCTGCAGATTCTTCATGGGGTCAGGACCTAGGTTCACTCGTGGAACCACAGGCTTCGTGTTCGATGTACAAGTGTTGTTAGCATGAGCCTTGTGACCACAGTCATGGGAGGACTGCATTGTGGTAATGGAGAAAGTTTGGTTACTTGAGAGGGCCCACTGGCAGCTGCATCCCTGACTCTCTCTTCATCTCTCCCTCGTTTGGTGGGTCCGTTGTCTTTGGCACGGTGACCATGTTTGAGGCAGCTACAGCTTGGTGGGTTTTGGAAATTTGCTGGCCTATCATATCATTTCTCATGAACTTCTTTGGTGCTGTCAAAGATGATCTGGTGCATGTCTTAATCTAAAAGGGAGTGGCACTTGTCTGACAACTTGGAGTCATTGAGGTTCATGGGTGGAGGGTCATCTTCGAGGTGTGCAAGCTCCAGATACTGCACAGGTGTACAGTGGTGGGCCACAGCTTCTGCAGCCCAAATGAGCACATGCTGGTAGACAGCATCTATCGTCATGATGATGCGATCACCAAGTCTCACATGGATATCTGTCAGTTTGCCAGCTTGGTACAGCCCACAGACTATTGTACCAACCAATGGCATACCCAAAATGATTGGTGGAAATAGGGCACACCAGGTGTATCCACCCATTTCTTACATAGCTCTGCAAAGATTGGGCCCCTATTCCATTACAGGCTCTTGAACCACTTGGCCCTGATCTTCTTCCATATCTCATTGAGGATCAAGTTATGGTACTTGTGCAGGTAGTGGTTCTTCTTCCTGAGTTTGTTGATATCTCTGTGGGTACAGTTGTTGATATAGAGCTGCTCAGCTATGAGCAGCCCCTTGTACAGCACTAGAGTTTGCCTCTCAGGGTCCTTGTAGATGGCCACATACTCTGTGACCATGTACCCAAGGACCAAGGATTCTCATTGGCATGTGGTCAGGTTGGAGATGTCACCCTCAGGATCACAGATGCAAGTGTGACAGGCTGCAGTGAGATTAGTTGAGCACAGATATTTAATCTGGTCCATGAGCTCAAACCTAGAGGGAAGATAGCAGAGGTTAAGCAATAGCCACACATACTGTGGGGATAATCCCCACAGAATTTCAATAAGACTTGGAACCTGAGTCTTTGCCATCACTTTTGCTACCATTGCTGGAAGTGTGGTTGGAGGAGCTGCATCCACTGCTAGATTCATGGCCAAACTCACACTCTGTGCTGGACTTGCTGCCATCAGAGTGTTCACTCTCAGAACCAGATAAGAATTCCACCTCACCTGGTGGTGCCACGTCATCAACAAATGTTCTCCTTGTTGTCAAGTGTTTCAATGTCTATTCCAGTCTTTGAGACATGCAGGGCAACCATGGCCACACGGGTCCTGTTCTTGGTGGTTGCAGTCAAAGTGAAGGGTTTAGGCATCTTATTTGCTAATGATTTAACTTTGTCTTAGGGCCCTGCCTTTCACTGCTTCAGCATGAAAAATTTGGCTTTGGAAGGCACCTTAGACTTGTCCCCACTATCCCTGCCACCACCCAGATCATTATCATCCTCTATCCATACCATCTCCATACTGTGTAGGTATGCCTGGTTAACCTCACAGTAGCAGATAATGTTGTCAATGTTCATGGTCCAGGCCATGCCTTGAGCCCCATTGTCATAACCAGTGGCATTGGTCCCATGTTGGTGTCACCTGCAGGATCTGCTGGCATCTGCTAGGATGACTGAATGAATCTGGCAAATTTTAGGAAGCCAGAGTTAATATGAATTAGCAGGGTTCAGTACAGAACTCAAAGCTGATGTATAATCTGGTAGCCAATTGTATGCGATGACCAATATGAAATGATGGTGCTATTAGATTTAAGCTGTGAGTCATGATTTGTGTTAGCTCCATGTAAAATATGCATGAATCGGTCTTGCAGGTGTATCCAGTATACAGTGTAACTAACACTGAATGTGCTTTTACTGATGAATTCCAGTGTGTATCCAGTTCAACTGTTCAGACTTGTTAAGAGAAATAAAGCATTCAAACTGAAACAAATTGCATTGAAACTCAGATAGACAAATTCCAACAAGCCCCTCACACAAACATTATCAAATTAAAAGATGACCACAGCCTTGGTGACATGCTTGTGTAGTGCAAAATTTGTGACAAATTACCACCAACAACAATTTACTACTCATCAGATGGGAATATTTCAAAGTCTATGTGAAGTCTGAATGCATTCAAAATGTAAAATTGTACTCATTTGGTACCAATATTGTAGTGTAAATCAGCAAAGGGTATAATTTTGTTAATTCTAAGTCTATTTAAATCAAATGTCATCATTTCTGTGAATATTTGTACTAGTAATTTGATATTATTCATGATCCTGATATTTGATCAATTTCTAGGACCTATCAAATGGCACAGCCCTGATGTAGAGTGAGAGGTTAAGTTACTGGGCAACATATTATTACACAATATATTTGTGTCAGATCTATGTGTAAGTATGATGTATTTCTATGTTTATGATATGTACAACATGTTTATATGCTTTTCTGTTGAATCTATGAGTATGATGTGTTTACATGTGTATAACATGTACATAATGTTTCTTGGCCTTTGCAGGGGCAGATCCAGGATTTCTCATTGGAGGGGGCACCCTGCCATCTTCAGGTGGTTGGAGGGGGTGACTTTTGATATTTTCCTTCAAAACCCTATGAAAATGAAAGAAATTTGGGATGTTGGAGGGGTGTGTACTGGCAGTACCCCCCCCCACCTTAGATCTACCAATGCTTTGTGTCATATCTATGTTTAAGTATGATGTGTTTACATTTGTAGGACATGTTTATGGCCTTTTTTGTTGAATCTATGTTTAAGTATGATGTGTTTACATGTGTACAACATGATTCTGGGCCTTTTTGTTGAATCTATGAGTGTGATATGTTTACATGTGCATAACATGATTCTGGGCCTTTGTGTAGAATCTATCAATATGATGTGTTTACATGTGTATACCATGGTCATGGGCCTTTTTGTTGAATCTATCAATATGATGTGTTTACATGTGTATAACATGTTTATGGGCCTTTGTGTCATATCTGTGGAACTTTATAGTGACTATATGGAGGTTTACATCATGTTTGTTTTGACGGTCATCCATTGATTCACACATATGAGATGTTGATACTAGCTAGGGAAATTCTGTAGGACGAAGGAGCATCCTATGGTATCGATAACATTCCCTTCGGAAACAAATCCAACCCCAACACCCACGACATACCCTATCATCTGACCATAACATTCATTCGAGTTTTCGGAAAATCCGTTTACTAATCAGACTAATTAGTAAACTCCATGTAGAATTGATTTTGTGATTACGTAGTTACTAAAATTGTTCCATCAGTTTCTGTTACTTCTCATCAAATTTTAGTAATCACGTAAGCATATGTAAAGCAAATTTCCAAAAAAAATTCGAATGCGCGGGGTTGTTGGATGCCATAAGCGAACATATGTTGTCCCACTTACTAATATAGTTTGCTGGAGAAGCTGGTAAACCAAAGGCGTTCTTCATTCCTGGTGTAGAAAAGTCATCCATTTCGTTGTTGAAAATTATTCCCGTTCTGTTCCCAACAACCTTTGAACCAAATCTGCATAAAACAATCCGAAGTTTTTATGGCAAATATATTATTCTAAGATTTCCTATTAATTCACATTAATCGAAAACATAACACTGAAAAACCCCTTTTGCGATTTATAAGCGTATGACAAATGCATGTTAATTCTTTACATAAGATTGATCGTGCTGGTAATAGATGCAGCTCCACCGTTTGGTGCCAAAACGGATAAGTGTGATGTTCTTGAATCAGCTGAACTGTCAAAGGCAGGTGCATAGTATTCTATTGGCTGAGTTTTATCGTCTGTAATTTGGCTCCTGATGTTATCGCTGAAGTCTTTTGATTTCATTTTTTCCAGTAGCTATGAAATAAATAATTTCATGATGAAATTTTTATTTTACATAATAGAATAGTTTTCGACTTACTTGCTGCAGATTTATTTGGACTAACCTCTGTTATATTCAGAAATTCTTCGTCGCCCAATTCACTTCTTCTTGCATAAGCGAACTTAAACGATTCCACTATTCTGTGATAGAAAAGAACTGCCTTTTCCACTGTACTGTCTGATGTTGAATCAAATTTATAACCTAAACAAAATACAGAAACCTTTATACATAAGATTACTCAGCATGATACAAATACCACATTGGAAAACAACTACGTGGGCATATTTCTATTGTTCACAAAGTCGAACAGGTATGATGGCCGCATGGCGATGCATGCCTGCAGCGTAAAAAAATCTACATAGCTATTTGAGCAAAAAAAGAAAAAAAAAATGTTGAAATATTAATATTTGGTTTCACGCCAGTGAAAACGCAGTTTGGATTTTTATTGTTTCTCCAAATAAAGAAGAGTGAGCATTTCATCCTCTGATATTTTGGCACACATTTTTAAGCGCGTTCAAAAACTACATAAAAAAGGGCTAAGTTCATTATTCATTCAGCACTGATATATACTGTAGAAAAACACATACAATATTCGAAATATCATATATTGTATTATTCACTTAAAAGCTTTAAACTGGGGTAATCTTGGCCCATGAGATATGATTTCTTTGCTTACATGAACTTGATTTGGTTTCTTACCGTCCAGCACTTTGAGTATGTGACCAAGAACAACACCACTTGACGGAGGTGGAGGAAAAAGTAACGTAAAGTTGCCATTTTCCAGTTTAACTTGTAATGGTTCTTCAGTACGTACGCCATAGTCCGCTAGGTCTTCTATTGTCATGTTGCCGCCTGCAATGATTTTTAGTTCACAAATAAGTGCAATTCAATTTCAAAAGACTATTTCTAAATTTTTCTATTAATTTGAGACATGCAATCCTTCCCTCGTAAACATTTCATAATTAAATGTACATAGTTTTCCGGAATTAAACTGGCTGTGTTAGATTTCACCGAGTAAATTTTGTGAATACTCCAATGACACATTTGCACTAAAAATAAACGAGTTACCTTGCTCAGAAATATCCTTAACTATGTCCTCAGCCAATGATCCATTATAAAACGTGTAAGGATCGTTTGCTATCCTCTCAAGGGTGTCGGCAAATTGAGGCCTTTTGAGGAGATCTCCTTCAACTACTAGGCTACCGTCCTCCTTGGAGAATGCGTCTCTAGTCAAACAAAGTAGGAGGTAAATTACCTCGGTAAAGCTAACTTCCGAATTATTTTTCGTGTTTCTTGTTTTATAAGTACTTTGCACACAAATTTGATTAGTTTCAAAAGTCAAATATGTACGTGATTTTCCTCGTACTTCTTGATAACAATTGATTGTTTTCAAAAAATTAGACATGAAAATATTACGGATAACCTCTCAGACAGCAATGTGACAACTCTAATGGATATCTATCTCACTGCATATTCAATTAATTTCGAAAAGTCATGTGGTATAATTACTTTAGATGTGGATAATCATCTGTTTGCAAATAACTTTGAATCTTGTCATGAAGAACTTTGCTGACAGGAATTCCCTCCCTCGCTAAACGAATCGATGGTTCAAATAATTCTTTCCACTGCGCTTTGCCATAACGTTTCCATGCCTCATAATATCCTCGAACTTCACCTGGTATCGCAATTGCTTGCCCACCTGTAATGCACACAAACATACGGTCTGAAAACCTTTATCAATTTGGGAATTCCACGCTGTACTATTGCTCTACAATCCTGGTGTTCTACAATTAATAGGATTTTGATGCTCAGTGGAATCTTACGGCTGAAATATGGAGAGGACGAAATACTTATCACTTCTGGAACAAAAACACAGCGTGGAATTATTTTGCACTCCCTTTTGTTTTGTTACGTTTCAAAATTGCCAAAAATTTCAGAAGCTGACATGCTCACTATAATTAAAAACTGAAAATTTTGTTACCAACTCTAGCCTTTGTGGTATCATTGACGTACATATCCTGAGTAGCAAACGCAGGTGCTGTTTCTCTGGCAATCACGGTCCATTTCTCCATCTGATCACCACCGCGTGGCCTTTAGAACAATTGGGAACAAACGATGCGAACAATACATTTATAACTGGATGCGACATGTTGTAAGTCAGTGTAAAAAGGGAACTGAAACAATCTGAGATGCCAATATACTAAATAAAGTTATCATCTACTTACAAATCTTGTGAAAAATAAAAATCAGAACTTATAGTTTAATTAACTAATAATATAACATACTTTCTAATTATTTTCACTCATTTTAACAAGTATTATTCCGACTCATTTCTTTGATTTTTTTTTCTTACACGTCAAGTGAAATAAACGATATTTAGGATAAAAAACGAATAACAGGGTTTCACCAACGTGTCATAAATGGTCATAAAGAAGCCGCCGCCGACTCCAGCTGAATGTGGATTCGCCACACCAACGCACAACATGGCGGCAATAGCCGCATCAACAGCTGATCCACCATTACTAGCCATTATTTCCCTGTTAATATTACAATCTTTGCGGTTATTCTAAGTTGGGAGTAAGGCTTCGGCAAAGATGGGTGGACACGAGTGGGCCGAGACCTATGCAAAATCGGCATAGAAGGGAAATTTGCGCAAAACGACTCTCTGAGGCGAATTCTAGACAGCACCAGAGGGAAGATCCTAGTTGAAGCCTCCTATGACAAACTGTGGGGCATAGGTGTCCTGCTATCACACCCCAAGGTCCTGAATGAACAAGAGTGGGATAACAGGGGATGGATGTCAGAGGTTCTATGTGACATCCGAGATTCATATGGATAAATAGGGAACGGTAGGCATAACCCGCAAAATAATTGGGCCTCACACCCCACATATGCAAGTGCTAGTAACCTCTGCATATCACTACACAATTATTTGAAGTCATAACCACAATAATAGCCACTGATACAGAAATTTGAAGTCATAACAAATGTCCTAATTGTTACCCTGCAAGTTGTAGTCATAACGTAAGTGTTATCCTGTAAATTTGTAGTCATAACATATTGGTCACTGATGTCCCCACTCAAATGTCATCAAAACCCTCAGCATCCGAATTACTAGAATGCATCCGCTCATCTCTTACTTATTTAGTGAGTATGACATTTACTTATCTTTGTTCATTGTATAATTGTTATTATGTATGTAAAGATCACTGCTCCAAAAAATCAGGAAATATAATGTGCTTTAGCAAAACAGAAGACAGCCCCTTATTTGACAATTTAAATAGACCTATCGACTATCATAGTAGCCACGACAGATTGTGGAATGAAAAATGTGATTACTGCAATCTGAACAAATGATCAGATCTGAACAAAAACTGCCAAAATCTCTCAGTAGTACAATTGAACATGTGTGGTGCACTTTCAAAAATGACTGAGCTCAATAACATTATCAGCATCTCAAAACAAATGAACAGCACTATAGATGCATTCCTTTTATGTGAAACTTTCCTAAACGATAAAAAATAAAAATTATTTAGCATCAACAATTACAATTTGATAAACAAAACTGACAAGATAGGAAAGGTGGCAGAGTAGCGATATTACTATGAAAGCAGATAAAATATAAAGAAAGAAATGACCTCATGGAATATAAATCATTTGAATCGATTATTATTGAGATAGAATCCAAACACAATGGAAAAAGGACACCAATAATAATTGGTTCACTCTATCACCCCCCAAACACTAATCAAAAACATTTCCTTGTTGAATACAAAAAACTAATGAAGTGCCTACAATAAGAGGACAAAAAGGAAATAATCATAGGAATAGACCAAAATTTAGACTTACTGAAATCCCATCAGCACACCCAAACCCAAAAGTTCCTAGACATAAACCATGACCATGATCTTCTCCCTACCATATCTCACCCTACTCAAATTACTAAAACAAGTGCCACACTTATTGACAACATTTATATATCCTCTTCCCTGGAATTATCATATGACTCAGCAATTATTATTGATGATATTTCTGATCATCTCCCAACACTGACATTAGTAAGAAACTCGAACTGTTCAGAAAAAAACCCCATATCTTCTAAGCACAAAACCTTACTGACAAGAAAATCACAAAAATAAACTCAGGACTGGAGAGAATTAGTTGGCATAACAATGTGTTACTTGAAACAGACCCCAACAAGGCCTTTGACTTAATGATGTCCTATTTAAATAGCACAATGGATGCAAATGCCCCTCTCCATGAGGTCAAAATCTCAGCCAAACATAGATCCACTGAACCATGGATCACAAACAGAATATGGGATAGTGCAAACAAAAAAACTTAACTATATAAAAAAATGGTTGAATGCTTCTGTAGTAAAGAATCATGTATAAAATACAAAAACTACAGAAACATTTATAATGGACTAAAAAGAGAAGCAAAACTTACATATTACAAAAACAAATGTGTCGAATACAAAAATAACACTAAACAACTTTGGCAAATGATAAATGGTCTATTAGGTAAAATAAGTGATAAGACTCATTGCATAGAGAAATTGTCAATCCATGGCATTGAACACTATTCACCAGATGTTATCTCAAATGAGTTTGGCAAATTTTTCTCACAAATAGGGGAGAAATTAGCCAAGAACATAAGAAAATCTAACACTAATATTAATGATTATTTGAGAAAGATTCCCAGGAATGTGACCAATTTCTATCTCACACCGTGTTCACCATACAAATTGAACAAAATTCTGACCCAATTACCTAACAGGTCCAGTGCTGTATGATCTTATCAGTAATGTATTATTGAAAAAAATAGGACCCTCATTACTAGCCCCCCTGGCTCATATATTCAATTTATTACTATGTACTGGTGAATTCCCATCAGCCATGAAAATAGCAGAAGTAATTCCACTCTACAAAAGTAAAGAGCGTGATGCACTAAATAACTATCGTCCAATTTCATTACTGATCACAATATCTAAACTACTGGAAAAACTAGTCAATAATCGCTTGTCAAAGTTCATGGAATCAAATGGATTACTTTATCAAAGTCAGTATGGGTTCAGAAAGTCCAGATCATGTCAAGATGCTATCTTAGAAATGACCTCTGAAATACTTAAAGAGAGATTGGCCACCATGTAATGGGAATCTTTCTGGATCTATCCAAGGCTTTTGATAGTCTTGAACACCATATTCTCCTTAAGAAATTGGAACTCTATGGGATCAGAGGTGTCCAAAATACATGGTTCGAAAACTACCTAAAAAAGAGAAAAATAAGTGTCAAGTGTCAAACCACCTCTAGTGAGAAACCAACACTATGTAAAGATTATGAAATCCACTATGGGACTGCCCAGGGAAGTAATTTAGGCCCATTGTCTCACAGAAATAGGAACTACATGATGTACTGCATAATGCATGATCTAGAAATTTTAGGCAGACTAGTTTAGAGCCAATAAGTTATCTCTCAACCTAAGTAAAACAGTGTGTATCTATTTTGTGGAAAAGCAAGACATCCCTCTTTTAAGAATAGGAGATTTTACTATCCCCTTAGTGAAATAAACAAAGTTCTTAGGTGTTACAATTGATCACAGATTAAATTGGGAACTCCAATTCAATGCAGTATATAATAAAATCCAACTCAATAGTAAACTGCTACAACTCTCACAAAATCTCTTAGACCCAAAAGCAAAAAGTTAATATACTATGCTCATATTTACAGTCACCTCAGTTACTCCTTAGTCACATGGGGGAGCTCACTAAGTTCAGAATGAGTGTGTAAAATTGAAAAAATTCAAAATAAATGTGTACATTGGATCTACCAACAAAATCAAACAGAAACAGCCACCCCTTGGTATAAAGAAGCAAATATACTGAAATATGCTGATGTCATAAAATTACAGCTATTGAAATTAGCACCCTCATTAAAACTTAAAACTACCCCTAAACCAATAAAAACAATGTTCAAGCAAATTGGTGGCAGAAAACTAGGCATGAAAACACACAAATACAACACAAGACAAACACATGAGCCAAATATCTTACCACACATGAGTGGGCAATTTAACACAAGTTTCTTGTGTAAAAGTATTGCTGAGTATTCACAAATTCCACAATCAGAAAAAAAATTAAGCAGCAAACCATTTGTAAAGGCAATAACAAAGAAATTGATTGACCAATATTAAGAATTTTCAGTCATAACAAGGACATCAGTGTACATATTGTTAATACAAGCACACTGATTATTATTGATGACTATAAATTTGTAGTTGTAACCTTGTATCAATCAATCTCATGCCATCAAATTTGTAGTCATAACCTATGTATATTGTGATGAAAAACTAGACTATGTAACAAATATTGCATGGTGATGGACATAGCATCTGCACAAATGTGCATGAAGAACCCAAGTATAATGACCTACATAGACCACCCACAATTGAGGTCATTGAGGGAAACTGGTGGATTTCACACACTACAACACTTGGGTTCTCAAAACAGCATCCCGGCTTAAATTGGACCTTACCATGAATGTTCCTTATACCAGGCAAGTTAAAAAAATCCCTGAGCATGGCACGTTCACCAAACCAACAGTCAACAAAATCCTGCACTTGCAGTACCATGAACTTAAATTACCTTGTGCGTTCGCAACACCGGCTGAATGTAACAATTCTCTATAAAGATATATGAACAGCAAAATGGTAACATCCCAGTCCTCTACTCATTCTGTGACTTTATGGATTCCAATAAAGACAGTATCTCTGAACGGTGTGCAGAATTGTTACATAGAAAGCAGCCCTCCTATGATGAATGGCTTGACACGGTGACCAAGGGTGTTGTAAGACCTGATGAAATAGCCATACTAGGACTCAGTAATTTACTAAACATGCACACTGCAGTAGTGTTAGAAAATGACATCTGGACCACCTTAGATCCAGAATTTACAACAGATCTTGATGCCATACTGATCTTAAGTAGAATCTGACTTGTGTACTTTGGCAAGAATCTGTTTGGGTTCTACAGCCAATCATAGGTATCCCCTCTGCTGATCTATCAGATCGTATACCTGCAATACCAGACAAACTGTTATTGGCATGTGGCCACCCAAAGGATCAATTAGCCAAGTCACCTAAAAAATGTTTACTGACACAGATACTGAGTGCAACATACCAAACTGCCACAATCATGGATACAGGCAGTGTAGGCCATGAATACCACACCCATACAAGTGCCAGTGGTAAACGCATTAGTTATGCTGGAATGATGGATGATGATGATAAATCAGTTACAGACTCACCAATCTACAAAGACCCTTCAACACCTCACATGATTGAAACCATAACACTGCATACACATAAATACAATACTAGAACCAAACCCAAGGACCTACTGGTGACCCTAAAGATGCCTAAACAAGAACCACAAATGGAACTCAAAATGAAAAAGGAACCCAAACCCCCCCCCCCCTAAAAGCCACCAAAATCAAAGAAAAACCAATGGCTCTAAACACAGATGATAAATTGGATTATGATACTGAAGATGAATTACCACTAGCTACCCTTAAAACACGACCAAAACCCAAAGCAAATTGGTCCCCATGAAGAACCCAGAGTATGTCAAAGAACCCACCAGCAGCTAAAACTAGCATATCAAATCCTAAGGCTGGTAAAGAAACAGACAAAGAAAAAGGCAAAGCCAACAGAAAACTTGTTCTCAAAACAGTTGGAATCCTCAAGCGCCGAAGCAAGAAATTCATTACCTGTGACCTATGTGAAACCTGCTGCAGTGACATTAAAACCTTGAATGCCCATTACAAACAAATCCATAAGATTAATAAGATCTGTAATGTATGCAACAAGTGATTTACAACCCCACTCAGCCTAAAACATCACCAGTATGAGCACAAACCAAAACTGCACAAGTGCACCAAGTGTAATGTGGCATATATAGCAAGTGTTTGTAAACTGGAGCTCCATCATGAAAAGTCATTTTCTTGGGCACTATTTGCATTTTTTCTCCATTTTTTGATTAAATGTAATCTGCTGTATTTATATCTACAACTCTGTAAAATATTTATATCAATTGTTGGTTAAATATTGTAAAAATCTCTAAAATCTTGCCAAAGTTGGAGGGCCCTGGTGTACCAACACTGCTGGTATACTGGGGCCTGTGTGTTGGTACACTGGGGACCCTCCATTTTTTTTAAAATTCTGAATTGGGTAAACAAATATGATAACAAAAAGTATAGTTATCCATCTTCAAAATATCATATAAAAAGTTATACTTCATAGTATTTTTAAAGTACAAATTGGGGTATTTACAGATAGTGTCTGTACCCACATGAAAATGGCAGGGTTGCCTATACCCAATCACCCTGGTGCCCATACCCGATCACTTTACTTAACCCTGGCTGGAAACATCAAAAAGAATTCTTTTGTCAAAAGTCAATCCAGAAATATAAAATACAACTCTTTGAGCACATTTTCTTGAAATATGAAGCAATT
>JBCAUI010230527.1:0-16498 GCA_038406195.1 Haplosyllis anthogorgicola
CCCCCCCCCCCCCCCCCCCCCCAACGGCCCAAATTTTCTTCGTTTTCATGCCCTTTTCGCTAAATTTTGGGCGAAAATAGGGTTGGCGCCCCCCCCCAACGGGCCGGGCGCCCCCCCGCCCCAACGGGAAATCCTGGATCCGCCCCTGCGGGGGTTGTGCATTACAGCATTTTTGTTTGTGATGCGCAACCCCCCCCCCATCCCCCACCCCCCACTTTCAGCCCACCAGCTTGTGAGGTGAATGTGACAACTAATTACATTGCCCAGCTCAGTAAATATGTATGATTTTTCGGTTACTATGCTCCAGCAAGGGCACCAGCAAGAGGTGTCATGCCAGCAAGAATTTCCATGAAGGACTAAACTACTAGAAATCAGTTTAAATCATTTCTTATCACTTCTAACAAATCATTTCCTCCTCTCTTCTCTCCATATCCTTTTTCTTCCTCTCCACTTCCTCCTCATCCCACATTACAGTACTGTAACATCTCGGGCAGTACCCTCGTGTGCCCCCAAATTCCTGGATACATTCATTGAACTGATGGGACAATCGGCGAGGCACAGTGGTCATGAAACTCCCACAGTCATGACACACCACTTTGTAGTCCTGTTGGGTCATCTGAAAGGAATTTACAATTTATTTGATTAGATATTGATATGCAATTGAAGTTAAGTACGTTAGCAATGACAGGGAGTATTGTTGTCGCTGCTGTTTACTGTTTTATGCTACATTTTCACGTGAAGCATGTGTCACATTTTTCACCTGGCTGTATTTGATTCCTTCTTTTGAAATTGTGGATCAAACAGGTGTTAAAGGACCAGACTTCGGTTAGAGTTATCACTAGACTGCAGTTAGAGTTAGCACCAGAGACGCTGCAGGCTTCCCGCCTTTGCCTGCACCTGCAAGTCATGTGACAGTCTAGAGACTATCCTATTGGTTAATTAGACTTATGCGTTAGCATCAGTAGCATCATTAGTAGCCATCTTTAATTATTCAGTTCAACTTGCACCTTTGATGAGACCATGTATTTTTGCATCAGAGTTAATAAACTATATACGAAGTCTAAGAACTATCGTTCTAGTCTTTTTACAAAACTAATTTTTTTATAATTTTGCTCAGTTTAAATCTGTTTTCGAATTTTATCCATTGTACCCTGCAGTTAATATCCCACCGTTCCGATACACAGCGGATGTAATGTTCTTGATTAGAATTGCATTGATTGATAACCAGTCTGATTGTGATGGACGTTCATTACAATAAGCAGCGACAAATGGAGTCATCATCATTGCGTTTGCTTTGTGCGGTACAAATGAAAAACATAATTGGCAGCTTTATATCAGATTAGAAATAAAATAACGTCTATAATGAATAACATACCGCCATTATGTGACGGGTTTATAAATAATATGTATGCAGAAAAAGGAATAATCATTTAATTTCTTCAGCATTGTAACAGATGGTTGTAGCTTATTACGAAAATCTTATGTGATGTTCCTTTGTATGTTTCGAACGTTATTATTGTATTACACATGTGCATCAGTCTTTCTATTATTAATGTTGTAAGCGTTATTTTATGTTCTTATTAACATATGTAACAATATTAACATCTGATTCAATGATGAAACTAACAATAATGTGTTACATGATAAAACGACTCCATGTGCTCTGAGGCTGTAACTGAAACTTCATGTAATTCACTTTGTGGCGACATGAAACCAGAAGGAGTCCTCTAGAACAACACCATTAACACCTTTAATTAACAATATCAGCTCCTTGATAGGAATGTTCCTCTTCTGATTAACCTGTCCAGGCACTTGTACTTGTCGTCTTCTTGTTGTGTGGGAATTTAAGAAAGCGTTGGAAACTTGGAATGTGTTGTAATATATAAAGTGCATACATCTTCACGCAATTAGGAAAGTGTTCAATGTCTGGTCGATAAAGACCCTGAAAACATAGATGCTAATTTTTCTTTCTTCAAAGAAATATTGCAATTCTCATACGAATAGAGAGAATAGAACCTTTCAAATCCTTCTGCACACATCAGTTCAGTCTGCACCGGATCAAAGCAGATCCATTACTTGATATGCCGAATTCGAGCTAAAATATTTTCACTTGAGGAGACGGACAAGCCTTTAGATCTCTCAGGAAGGAAATTGTCCTGTGGGCACACAGAGGCCTTGACATCTGCCCTACTTAACATACTTGATGAAATCCTTGTGTGTCTAAAAGGAGAAATTGCCATATCAAGATAAGAGACTTATGTGAACTGGCAAACGCAGTTATAGTAGTCAGACTGATTTAGCTCTTACAATTCCCCACACGGAGTCTAGGATACAAAGGCCTTTCCATACAAATCAAAAACCTGAACTTTGTAACATGCATACGACGAGTCTAATTAGGGGCATATATGTGAAACGAATACATCCACATGTTTATCAGCTGTGGAACGAACAACGATGTTGAAACACGAGCTGCTTTGAAATACTTCCAGCTCTATGTTTCATAACAAAACTTTGTCACTAAGGTAATCTGCTGTAATATTATTCACAGTCACAAGTTGTCATTCATGCCATGAATTTCATCGCATCGGAATGTAAATCAAGAATACGAATAAAATACATTTTATTCTTAGTTACAGACTCAAATCTTATATCACGCATTCCGAATGGCATTTTGATAGTGGAAATCATGGACATCGTATTATGAATTGGGCAGTATGTGTGTTGTGCTCAATTTATAATACGATGTCTATGGGAGGCAATATCCTCCATGTATCCTGTATATGCTGTGGATCGCGAGATTCTTTCTTGCCAGACTGTCTCTATTTCAGCACGTACGCTAACTAAACACGCCAATAAGCTTCACCATGTCCTCAGGCTCCAGGAGAGAGAAGGTCGTTGTTGAAGCATTAAATGAATTACAGGATACGAGAGAAAAGCACCCTAATTTAGTTCCTGTCACTTCCAACATGTTATTTAATGCAAGCTACAAAAGTCTTCTGCTGTTCTTTTTCGGGGACAGTTCGCTTGCTTTATTGTCAAATCATACTGACTAATCATACGCCACGATAACAGGAGCCTTGAATCCAATTCGGTAATATCATCCACATTTTGTCCTTTTAAATCAACTCATACCGCAATAACTTACTTGGAAGGTCAGAATATAATATCCACATTTAAGTTTTGAATGATATTGTCACAATTCACGGAGATTTTATTTACACCTTTCATTTTTTTTCAGGAGTTGACATCAAAACAGCAGCTTTGTGTGTTTGGATATCATCGAGACATGATGGTTTTTACCGTTTGCCTAACTTGGTGGCGTAAAGATTCCGCACTTTGTTATCCGCTTCTCTGTGTATCGATGGGTCCTGATGATGTACAGGTTAAACGGAGCCATTACCTTGATTGAACCGATCTCGTTCTATGCCGAGTGCATTGTAATAGAATTACTGTACAAATTAGGGTACCAATGGGTCATCACGACTATTTGCTCTGTATTAAATATTGATGCGGAATGAGGGATGAGCTCCATGGTGGTCATATGTCAAAATGTAAAACTTATCTGACATCATACATTGTTTCCTTTTAGATTAAATATTGATGTCATGGGCATAGATGTATTAATGATTGACTTATACATTGGTATTCCGCGATCAGTTTAGCGTTACCCCATTTATCTTGATTAAAATTATTTATTTATACTGAAAATCAATACAGTACAAATGTCAATGTTGCATTCATAAAGTAATAAATATTCGGATATAACTTCAGCTATAACTTCTAGTCTCAATCTGTATTACGACATTTATACTGACATTGCAGACACGGTTTTATTTGCGACGGCAATTGCTGTAACATACGGTATAAAAAGCAACCTGCCATGTTTCAATGTGTAAAGTTATGAAATACGCACATCGTTAGGTTTTATGTAACATAACTCAAAGGTTGATTGCAAATCGTAGCAATTACGTCTAGTAAACGAAATGATGCCTTGAAATCTACTTCATACATCCGTTTGGCGAAACACAAACTGGTTCGTGTGTACAAGTGAAAAAAGCTATTACCGAAATTAATCTTCTTTTAAATTTGACTATGTCAATCATACAATATATCATAAGAATTTAAAACATCAAGAAAAAAATATTTTCAAGATGCAGCTTCTCAACTCCTTCCTCCTTTATGCTTCGTATCGTATGGTGAGAAAAATCTACCACTGTAACAAAAACCTGACCTCAATAAAATTCTGAGATATCACTTGGACTGGGAAGTAAAGTATCTCTGAACGTGTCGATGTCCTTCGTGGAAACGTTGTTCAGTTGGGACACTGTGTTAACCACGAGTGTGCTGACCTATACATTAAAGTAACGAGAATAACAACACTTTGTGTTCAGTTCATTAAAGGGATTCACTTTCGTTTTACAGAATAGACTGGTCACACATCTACGGTGTGTGCGTCGGTATTGATAGGTGAAATGGGAGACTCAAGTGCAATTTATTATGATTTTTAAAGGTTCATAACTGGAGAACATTGTGGCGTGGATGAAATACTAATACTTTAGTTACCGGCCACCCTATCATATCCGGCATTTTCCGAAGATTTCTAGGGTGGCCGGTTAAAGCATTAGTCACTATGAAGGTGCATAAGATATAAACTTAAGCAGCAAACAATTCTGTGTTAACCTTTACTGTTGATTTATTGATATGCATTTTGTAAATTCATCTCTCACAACCGTGTGTATGGCATGGCTAGTCACTGCCGATCAGTCAACCATCCATTTGATCAGACATTTTTTACAATATATCCTAAACCGTAAGTGAATGGACCAGATGAAATCGGATTCAGTGCGATTTCCATTTTTTCGTGGGAGAGAATAAATTTAGACAGTATTTTAACCCAATCAGGATATACTGTACTCAAGTGTCGTGTGTAATGTACGTAGAAATATCTAATTCATATTCCACACTAAAGGCCAAATCCATATTTATCTGCACAAACTTGATCCTTCTGTCGTAACATAATACTTGTCTAATGGGCGACATTATCCAATAGTGGTGTTTTCATGCTGCAAGAGCCCGGTACTTTAGGAAGTAAGACTGGCAATGGATCCGGTGCGCACCACAATACCACACACGGAATATTACATAAAGCTGTGTGAGGACTTTCTCGTAAGGTATCAAATCAGCTCCTTGACCATGTTGAGAACGTGAAGCTGAAGCTATAATACTATTAAGTACATACCACTAAAAACACTTGTTTATACTTTTCTTCCTACAATATATTGAAAATAAATAGCAGATTTTGTTCCTCTGTGACCACCATACACGAATAACGAAGTTGTAACATGATCAACGGGTATAGGTAACAGCCATTCCCTTGATTTGGTAAATGCTTCAGTTTAAGAAAAAAACCCAGGTAAACGGGATTTAAAAAGCTGCTGTTGCCATTCAATGTGGCTAGTATCATTTCACAACATAAAAATTACAGGTGCATATTACCATATTGTCCCGCAGGCTTTCCTACTTGCCGTAAGCACTCATTTCGATACAACTGTTCAAAATTTATTCAGCTGTTTTTACTCAATAAGCCAAATATAAACATGCCAACAACTGTAACCACTTTCATTTATGTCATAAACTTTAATTTTTTTTGGTCTTCTATTTGGACAAAGAAAATTTATGCAAATTATTCACTCGGAGCCAAATAAGTGAATTGCAAGCATTGCAAGCATTACATTTGTAAAATAATTCATTTTAATTTACAGTGTATGACAGAAAATTTGAAACCAAAGTGTGTATTATCACACAAGAAATCACATCTTTGTTTAAGCTGATGATGTATACATATTGAATATTGATGGAAACCACGTAACTGGCAACAACGACCGTTTTCCGAATCGATACAAAATAATATCAAATCAAAAACTGGAAATCTGTTCACGATACAAATTGCAACTTTGGAGCGCACATTGGCAAGTACGTTAACGTGTGGTTTTACAGATGTAAACTGTTCATTACACACAATACTTTTAAACTTAAATTCTTCATTGGAAATTTATAGATTTCGGCTTATCACTTCTGACATTAACATGCATTGTTCAAACTTGATCACAATATCATTACTATGTGTGTAGAAACTTACTTGCAGGTCAATTTGCAGTGCCTTCTGCAACTGTTTAATGCCTCCACTGTTTCCCTTAGCGATCTCTGCCACCGTTTCCTTGATTAGATTGATGGTCTTGTGATTCTTCTGTAAGTCCGCCTCAATGCGTTTGATTTTTGCCTCAATGCCACTCAGATCATTCTACGATGGGCAAGAAATAAGGTGGAAATGAATAAAACCTCTGGCCTTTTACTGTCGTAAGGTATTGTGTTGGACATGCGATATTAGCTCAATACACTCAACAGTGACTGAAATATGAACGATTTAATTAAAATAATCTTGATACATGTACAAACAATTGGTTATGGAACAGTAATAAGTGACCTGTTCGTTAAAAGAAAAGATTCAAGAAAAGAAGTACACGTACAATAATGGAAACGAAAAGTCCACACGGACCTGAGTTTATTGGCATTATGAAAAACTTCAGAATACAGGTTAAAGTATACCTAATAAGTGTGATGTGTGTTAAATTAAATGTTCTTAGACGCATGAAAGTATGATGTGTATTAAATTAAAACTTCTTAGACGCATGGAAGTGTGATGTGTATTAAATTAAAACGTCTTAGACGCAAGAAAGTAAAATTTACCCATGTTAAAATAAAACTTTATATGGTGAAGATCTGTAAGCGTTAACGTGTATAAATATAGGTTACAGGTGCGCAATTATGCATTTATAGATTTTTCATAACTGCGTTTTAGAGAAAAGTACACTGATTTTTATGTATAAACATAGCTGTCACCTTAAAACATATGTTACATTGATTTGGCCTGCACTAGATGGGATGTAGACTAAGTATAGCTGCAAAGTATTTTACTTAATCTACCATTCACGCGGGGGGGGGGGCACATTGCACTCCTAGAACCAATGTCACAAACAATAACGACGACGGACGAGTCAGGATTGCATCTGTAGGCTCCTTGGTATGAATTAAGGACGTTACCCAGTTAGTTTAATCATTAAACAATGTTATATTCAAGGTACATTTTTTTCTGAAATTTACAAACATGTGAAACATGTTGCGAAGGAAACTTAAAGATAACAGCATGCTGGATTCCCACAGAACAAAGGAATAAAGTAGAACACGTATACAAATATGGAGAAATTCGACTTCATTTCCACTCATGCAATAGTGATCTGAATAACATGTCCAGTCATTTGCTATACTCCTGTTTCCTTAAATTACACGTAATTCTACAAAACTAATATTTGTTTCCTATTCAGAAATCTCTTAGACTAGGTTAACGTTGTGCAGGAGTTTATTTTATAATTAACAAACGGATTTTGTTTATTACTTGATTTCCACTGTCAAATTGTTTCGGAATAGTTTATCATTGCTGGTATGCTGCTTGCAAAAACTTTCAAGATGCCGAGATTGCTTTCTTTCAATATTGTTTTGTAATTATCTTTTGATTTAAGTTCTAATTGCTACTAAATCTCTTAGCTGAGAAAATGAACCAAGCGAGAGAACCCTTCCGATTTTTACTGTTGCAAATTTCCTTTCACTTTATTTAGGGATGATTTATGTGATCATTTTTCTTGCCAATATAAGCTTCTTGCGGCAGCCTGCGGATTGCAATTGACTAAGCCCTGCGATTATTCAATCTGCCAATTACATCTCCTGCAATGCCTCTAATGAGTTCTTTCTTTCAATATGATTTGACAGGGGAGATTGTTGAAGCAGTTGTATTCCCCCATCTTTTCCCAAATGCAGACCCAACTCTAATATTGGTTAGATTGGGGGCTACGCTCAAATTGTGAGTAATACTCTGAAGAAAATTTGCAAATCTGATTGTAAAACCTTCGTCTCTGTTGAAGAGAATCGACACATTTTCGCAAATCCAGCTTGCTTTGGAAAAGTGTCTATATTCGTTACAAATTACGTTTTTTCAGAAAAGAGAACTTCTTTAAAAAAAAAGAAACTGACGTAGTCTACACATGAAAATGCAATTCCCAAAATTACATCAGTTTCCTTCATATCTGTAAACAAATGCAAAGTTTAGAAAAGGTATTCCTCCCTTTAAATTATTGATCGACTGTCTTAAACAAGGAACTGGTAACATTTCTGTGTAAATGGATATGTTCAATTACAAAACCATTAAAGAATCTTCGTGCATATAATTAATCAAAATGCGAAGTTCTCAAATAACGACCAGTGAAACTAAGTCTCCATATGATGTTCCATTTAATAATGTTCCATTTAAACAGGTAGATTATCAAAGAAAAAAGTCCCAAAGAACCGTCGGATGAGATAGTTTGGTGAGCAAACATACGGCGCCTCTTCACCACTGTGAGTATCTTGGAAACTTCGCAGTTTTATTCTACAGAACAGATTGTCGGTTAACAAAGGTTTTACTGTAAAATCACTGTTATCTAAACATTCTGCTCTGTGGTCGCAAGAGAATAAATAACAATAGGCAGAGCCAAAAGAGCGTAAACCGCTTTAGCAACCAACAGTCTTAAACGGATCTTATTTTCCTAAAACAAAAAGAAATCCGAGATAAGCCTTATTGATTCCAAGTAAAATCTTATCCCCAGTGAGACAGGAAAGGCATCGGTGAGAGACCGAATCAATACTGACCTTCTCATGATTGTAAAAAGAAGAACCAGCCCCTGATTTCCTTGTTAAGAACCCAACTTGCTCAACACCATAGGCCCTTATCTAGCCGACTGGTGTTTGTATTTCACTGGCCTATGAGTTCCGGATTGTAGGCTATTTCGCCCCCACTGCAGCTTTGCAAGGCCATGACTTTTTCATCTCCTGCAAGAGCTGATTAGGGTGAAATGGAATTGTTACCGTTGCCTGATAAATGTGCCCTTTAGCCCGGTGATCATGTCCACAAATACATTTATTATATGGTAATTCTCGTAGCTTTGCCTGTCGTGCTGCTTTCAATGTCCATGAATTGAAGCTGGCGATTTTGCCGAGGTCGTGGTTCAGAATATTATCACATTGTACAGCCGAATCTAATCTGTATGTTCGCATTGAAGGACAATATTTTACCGTTAGAAAAGGTGAAATATTTCGCAATATATCTTCTATTCATTTGCACACTGTTTCGCCCTTTTAACAATACATAAATACAAAAGTCTCCGTCAAATGCTTGTATTTATTTAAATCAGGAACAAATTTAATTGAAATGTTGATTTTACGGAAAATAATTTTGGGAATACATATTTCTCGTGTTAAATTGTTCAAACTTTTAGGCACCATCTCTGAGGCATCCCTCCTTTTTCGGGATAAAATCAATATTAAACGTTTTATAACACCATTACGTAGAGTAACATTTTGTAAAGATAGCTTTGTAGTTATAAAAATTAACTTCCTAAAACATGTCCGTTTATGCATAAATTTCATGTTTAGCAATAATTAAATATTGGCGTCAGATTTAGTCTTGGCACTGGTTGCCTCATGCAATTAGAGTAATGTGGTGCCTTAAGGTGTTGCTGTCCAGGTGCACTTTATCTAGTCACAACCGAGCTTGTCTATTAAGACGATTTCGGATTTTTTATTGTTATAATTTAGCAACCTTCCATAATTGATAAAACCAAACTAATTTCTGATGAATGACAGACCCCAAAGGTATTCAGTTCCCATCTAATACAAATAAAAGAACAAATAGCTAAAAGCACAAAGTAATTAGTATGTGATTAATTGTGACAGACCTACTTCAGCAGAAACTACAGCAGACAATCACGATTCAAACGGTGAAATTTTACACTGCTTGCTTAATAATAATCCTGAAATACTCTCTCTACATTTTTTTACCGAAAACTTAATGCCAACACTGTACTCCTTATGAGTTTCACACAACAAAATTTTTGCGACACTTGCGCGCAAATTCCATTGCATGAATACATAAAGCGTGTAAGCGTAACGAAACGATACGCCGAAATTACCACTTTGGTGAATTATTCAATACCAATTAAATGGTGTAGTTTTAGTGTTTTGACATTACTGCCAAACTCCCTACCTGCTTTTTTAAATTACGGTTTTGCTAAAAATTGGAAATATGTGACAGCTGTCAATTGTA
This sequence comes from Haplosyllis anthogorgicola, assembly GCA_038406195.1. Taxonomy (NCBI): domain Eukaryota; kingdom Metazoa; phylum Annelida; class Polychaeta; order Phyllodocida; family Syllidae; genus Haplosyllis; species Haplosyllis anthogorgicola. The sequence continues at coordinate 10,193 of JBCAUI010230527.1, forward strand.
CGCCGTTTATAAGGATCTTAAACAGCATACCGTTTCCCTATCCTGGCGTAACTGCTGATAACTACGCTCATCTGAAAATCCCGGCACACATGTACAGAAATTTATCGAAAGATTTTCAATCTAACTTGTATAGAAATGTAAGTTGTGCCTTATCACTGGTGCGTCACTATGTGTCGCATCTTTACATATCAGTCAACAAGATTACAGAAATATTTCTTATCCTAATAATTTCAGTCGTGACTTACTTGCAATGCTTAAATTAAGTGCCACTGTGTTAAAATCTACTTGTTAACTTTGGCCTACAACCTTGACCGAAATTGTCACCCTAGCCCGATTCCTAAATCCACTTGCAAGTGAATAATATAGTATTGCGAAAGCTTGTTTGAAATCAAATCATTTTGCGATCAAATTCGCACTTAGCCTGTCATCATGCATGACACCAGTTTTAAAGGTACAGGCATTATTAGCTCCATGTGCCAGTAAAGACTGGGCGGTGACCATTTCTCATACTGAAGGAAGTTTTTGTTCATCTGGCTTCGGCCGTTTAATTGACTACAATGAAATTCTCGACATAATTTCAACTGTAATTTTGAAGCTGCATGTACATGGATAATTACTGTGAAGCAGTTCTATTTAAGGCATGATAGCTAAATGTCTCCTGCCTCATGTAACAATAATTGAAAATCATGCTCCTCCGTAACATAACACCACGAAGATACGGAAATCGGGAATTTTGAGAAAAAGTTGCACTTTACAGAAGAAGAAAATAGTGGAAATGTAAGCCTTGTAACAAGTGTAACTTACCAGAGACCCGAGTTCATATGCATATACATCATGGAGAAGCATACCATGATTTGGCTATTTTCATCCAAATAATACTTTGTGTACAGTACTTTCACTACAGCAGACCTACATTTAAGGAGTGTCATTCCTTCCACCAGAAGGCTAAATACCTTACACTGAACATACCCAAAGTGGTTTCCAGTTGTCTGGTAATTTCAATGAGGCTATTTCACTGATTTTCATTTTCACCAGCTGCTCCATGGTATACCGGTTTGAAGACTAATTTCATACAACTTTATGTTAATCAAAAACGATTAGGAATAAACTAGGCTCCGACAGAACTCGGTAAAAATGATCACATAGACAAATTAAATTTGATAAAAGTGATGTGGCCACGCGTAAAGCAGCAGATTTGCATCCGATCTATGTGACAAATCAGATGTTACGGGCTAGTTTTCCGGGGGAAAATCTGTGTTATTTTATGTAATTCTCAATTCCTTGGTGGTAACCAATATCTGAGCCCTCTACGTACAGTCTTATCTTGGACCTGTCATTAAACTCGTCTATTACATGCATAAATAAATCATGTATACATGTACTTGTAAAAGCAAAAAATCATAAATAGCAAAGAATATATATCCAAAAATCAATGAATGTTTGTAAATCTGAATAAATTATATGACATGCGTAATTCTTAAAATTTGTAGTAATTAATGGCACATACGACATGTAGACTGCAATAACATTGCGAGAAAGTGCACATACCTCTCCAATCTCTACTGTATTCCCATTCATGTTGGTGGCTGTCTCTAGCATCAGGTACAAAGAGAAGCACACCACACAGAACATACCAGATCCCAACAGAGCCAGATAACGCTTCATATTGTTCTCTGACATGTAGCAGACGATACTACCAGTGGTTACACCCGTTTTGTTTTGATTCCTTGTGTTATTGGAAAACCGGTCCCTAATTTATGCCTAAATCATGGCAAATCCTTTGACAATTTTACTCCAATGAATTGCTGTATATTTGAGGTATACATAGGTCTACTTTCTTATGCATTTATCCATGTTGTATTATCTTTCTAACGAGCAAGAACATTAAAAATGTATCTGTGCATCTTACGTGGACATGTCTCATGCATGGCCTCCTGTGAACTACGTCATCACTTTGTGGGATTCCACAATCTGTGACGTAGTTCACACACATATGCTGCAAATAACAGGTGAAAATTTGATTTTCAAGAAGAAAAGTGATTTTTCTGATTTAATGACTGCATATATGAATATGACTATGTAGGCTAGAACAATGGAGCTTCGTTGTGTAAAATGCACTGGCAAATTGGGCCTGTTACTGTTAGTTAAATGAGACATTAAAGCAAATTTCCCGGGACAAAATGACATTTTTGGGCTCCGGTAGACCCTGACCACATGCATGAAATGCTGGATTTTGCATTGTACATATTCATAACAAGTTTACACTATTGTGAATGTTATAAACAAGACAAAATGAAGGAAGTAGATCCCATTGTTGACAATCACAGAGAATTTTTGCTCATTTGACAATCAAAGGTTTTTGGCTTCCAAACTTATTCTTGATCTGGATCTAGTCTACCGCTAATCTCACACTACAGTAAACATCAATTGCGGTTTACAACTTTTAACTTCCAAACCAGGAACTCGCACAACCTTGGCGTGAGCTATCCCTCAAGCAAGCCATCAGCTCGTGATGACGAGATCAGGTGGCAGCTAAGGTCGTGCACAATCCTGTTCTCCCACGTTGCTGGTACCAATTTTACACCTTGGTCTGGTGAGGCTGGAATTTACTGAGCTTCGTGCTATAGCACTACACCACGTCGTCTGTCGATGTCGGCATTAGCGTCGTCTATGCTTTCCCCGAGTAGTGATACTTTTAATTAGATTCGAATTCTACATTGCTAAATTTTTATTGTGACTAACGGTCAAATGAGCTCTTCTGGACCTTCGTTATGCTCATTATAATTATCTAGTTTATCATCAGTTAATCATGTAACCTGAATAAATTCCTTATCTTCATACAGACTGAGGCAAGGCGTTGTGTTGATGGTGTGGAGATCCGCATTAAGGAAATTTGCAATGGACGTGTTTTTGATGGAAAGCAAAAAATGCTTGGTAAGCAGCATCAATTGATTGATAAGTATTATTTCCTAACTGACAGAGAATCAAAATTTTAATTGCTGGTATAACTTATCTCTTGTTAACAGAATAAGGCAACGAAAGATCAGATTCATGTTGTGTTAGGAAATGAAGCATGTGATCTGGATTCTGCTCTCAGTGCACTTACATACAGCTACTACCTCAACAAAGTAAGAAAATAAATTTCTTGTGATTGTCGTACAACACAATAAATTAATTACTGTAAAATTGTATCGTGATGATATCGAATACAAGCAGCATTGAAAAGGTGATTCATCGTATTTATAGAGGCAGTCTGTTGTTACATCACAAACTAGTTTCTGAATGTTCATACGTCTCTGTGTTGAAAAGGTCACTGCTAGGTGGGTAGTGATGATTTTATTGGCTATAAAAAAAGATAGTTCCTCCCTTTCAGGTAACTAATATCGCTACAAAGCACTTTGTACCGGTTTTGAATATCCCCAGTGAAGACTACAGACTACGAACTGAAGTGACCCATTGTTTGTCGGCACAAAAGGTCACTGCTGAGTTACTCACCTTCAGGGACCAGATAGACCTTCATGATCTCAAGCAGAAAGGCAAACTTTATTTGACAGTGGTTGATCACAATATTTTACCTGATGGTGACAATGCTTTGGAGCCAGCTGTGGTTGAAGTGATCGATCACCGTAAATTAGAAAGGCCCCACACGAGCAGGTAATGTGGCACAGTTTAACTTTAGGAAAACTGTAAAAGAGACATTTAGTGGTTATAATAATCCACTCTTAAATTTTTACCAAGTGTGCATCGCGATCAATCTGTAAATACTTTTATTTTTAGAAGACAAATTGTCGTTTAGTATTTTAGTATATATATTTGTCGTTTGATATTTTCAAATTCACGGCGAAATAATCCAAATAGCCGAGTTATATTTGCAGTAAGCCTTTCTATGTAAGCCAAAGTGAAAGCTAACGCTAGTACAGTAGACCACAGGATGAAGTGACAAGTAAAATGTTAAAAAAAAACATAATGTAAAAACAAATTTATTCTTTTTCGTTTACAGTGTGAATTTAAATGTAGAACTTGTTGGGTCGTGCTGTACTCTGGTGGCTGAAAAGCTTTTGAACGATGCTGACTTTACAATGGATACAACATGTGCCAAGTTATTATACAGTACGTAAATAATTTATTTGTTACGTATGTTCAGTATGAAAAAATAAAGCCTACGTTATAGGTTGCCGTATGTGCCATTGAAGATACATGATACTTATCCTCATCGACTCCACTACTTTCCGAAAATATGGAATATTTCGACTTCTTCGTCGCTTTTGGCCTCATATTCAAATGCTTATGTTGAATACTGAAAGCCGTACATGTACATTGCCTTCCTGAAGTCTGACTGGAATTAACACACGAGCGAATTTGGCTTCTCACACTGTAGAAAAATGCCGCTTTCTAAATTCTATGACAATAAAATCGAGTGCAACAAGAAAATTGTTTATGGCAATTAACGCCGTTTATTTAATCTTGCCCACATTTACGAACATCCACGGGTCAGCAGCCATGACATGCACAGAATACGGTTTTCCCAGTTTGTTTTTTAGCCTCAATAACATCTTCTATGTAACGCAGCCAGGCGATGTAGTCATGCACGTTCCATTTTACCGGATCCTTGTCGTGAAAACTCATCGCATCCTTATTTTCAAGCTCCTCTGGTAATAAACTTGATTGTAAATCGGTATAAATTTTATATGTAAACAAAATGCAGGACACAGCAAACAGTATTTTGAGACTGGTTGAACTGTAGTAGACAGTGGAAAGAAGTCTATTAGTTTTCCTTTTTATTCTTGACTGAGCAGTGATAGTTGTTCTCATGGCTTTGGTTGCAAATATTATTCGGTATTGTCATGTACCCTCATGTGAGTCAATAGGTATTTAAACATTAATGTTGAAAACGATTTCCCCGCCAATCCATATGCATAGCAGTCTATTTATAGCATATCAATGACAAAATGAACTTTTTAAAGTTTCCTATTCAGCCTGCGACACGGCTTGTTTTCAGTTGCATCGTGCAAAGATACATTACAAAGTACCCATGAAGTGTTACGAAAAATATTACAATTCAAATACATTGAATCAATGTATTTCAATAAGCTGTGCCATACTTTTATGGTAAATTTAACGCATACGTACATATTTATACGTGCACGTGGCAGAAGTCCAGTTTATTTGTCATGAATTGTCAAGTTGTTTGGCTCACAGTCAAGTACATAAAAGGTGAAGTCAAAATTAAATATGAATCAATATGAATTTCTGCACTGAATGGAAAAAAAATGGAATGTAATTATTACATGCTGTAGTAATACCATTCATTGCTCTCATAATGATGTTCCTAATGGTAAAGGGTAAAGCTAATAAAAACGTGGTATGCTTGACAATGTAGCGTATTTTAATGAACATATCCTAATTGGTACTTAGCATAATATAACACATTAAGGCTCGTGACTAAAGATAGGAAATTGTGCTAATAAGGCATGGGAAGATTGAGCAAATTGCATCAGTTGATGCGGGGAATGATGTTGCTGTTGTTGTTTTCTTTGTTATTAAGCATGCAATGTAATACACAGATTTTGCACAATTTATCTGTCTTCTCGTAAAGTACTGAACAGTCTTAATTCAGTCTTTCTTAAGGGCAATACGTGCAAAATAAAATCAGAACAAGAGCGACAATGAATACCCGTAGCAATGAATACATAAACTAATTAAATCGAGCGAGGGTTAGGTTTTTGCAGTGTATTCGATTAAGAAGTAGTCTCTTCTAAACCACAAGTTGGGGCCGGACAGCATTGTCCTTTTTAAAGGGTCCTGGATATATTTTTCCAGTTTCTTGAATATACATACCGTATTCTCTTGTAGCTCCCTCTCTAATTATGGCACCCCTTCTTGGAGCAAAAGTAAATTGAATGATTGAGGGATAAATATTATAAGGCTTTTTAGCACAGCTGAAAGCCTTCAGCTGTGTTACAACATGTAGTTGTAGTTGTTGTAGTTGTTGTTGTAGTTTGTGGCGTGGGCATGGTAAACACTTGTAACTACAAGCTTTCAAACCATATAAATCATGTGTTCTGACATCACAGTTGCATCGGGCATCTCAAAACATGTCATTTTGATGGGTCACACACCTATGTTTCATTGAAAAATGAATGAGCAATTTCACTTTTTCCATTTGAGGAAAATTTCAACATGCGTAGTTTCGATGCAAGTATGGGGTTGTGACCCCTCATTTGAATCATCTGGACAAAAGAATGTCTGTTCTGAAGGTTTGGAGGAAATCCATGCATACTTGATTGAGTTATTTAACAAAATGTG
>JBCAUI010230638.1:0-16497 GCA_038406195.1 Haplosyllis anthogorgicola
TTCTCATGTCTGCTTTTATTTTATTTTTGGCAGAGTAATTCATGTCATATCTGCCTCAGCTGTTGTTAAAGTGTTGCCAGAATGATATTATAACGTCCAAAGAAGGAATAAAACGTTACAGAATGAATTTAAAGCTTTCGCTTACTCTGTGCATTCACTCCGCCTCACAACCGATTGATGCTAGTCGACAATAATTTCCTTCGTCACAGTTTACAAAATTAACCTGTTTTTGTCGTATTGTTTACATAGCTTTACACTGACGTTGCCTTACAGTATTCTATTTACACATATATTTCATAAATGTTTAAATCCAATTTGTAGAAAGTCTAAAGTAACGTTTTTGTAAAAATGGGTATTTTAGTCATGCAGAATATATTTGAGTTTCGATGCAAGACTTGTAATAATTAATGTTTTGTTGTTTCAGGTCAATTTGATAACCCGACATACACTGACACAGAGGGACAAGGGAAGAAGAGCAAGAAGGGTAAACCCCCGGCCTATCTCTCTGGCGCGCCACCATATCATGCAGGGCCACCGTCTCCCATTGATATTGTCCCTGTAGATTACGTTGAACCCGCCTCCCCTGACGAAGATGAAGACCCAGCAAAATTGAAAAAGAAACTGGCGGCAAAATACAGCAGAGCATAGGTTACATATCAAAGTGGCGTCATAAAATGAATGTTTGACCTCATCAGAAGTTACCATTTTTTAACGCCACGCAATTAAAATGAAATCCAAGATGGTGCAATTATGTCATGTTAATTAAACATGATCTCTTCGGAAGACCTGGTGGACTTTTGTGTTTAATAATAATCTCGCAACAATTTCCGTCTTTCTCTGTTGTACCACAACTTGCTTAAAAGATATCAAATCAAAACTGTCATTACTTGATGAAATGATTACAGTCAATGCGGCTTCAATTTAACTCATTTAATGAATTCACTAATAGATAACTGAATTGTTCTGGATTCGGAATTTTCAAGGGGACATGATATCTTGACACGCTTTGTAAAGCGGAATTATACTTCCAAATATATGATTCTTTTGAAAAAAAAAATTGCAGACAATTTAAAATCCATTTGTTACATAGCTTTCCTCTCTACCAAAACACATGGCAAAATTAAGATACTGAGTACACTTTAACACTGCTTCGATAAAATTCAAATGACAGTCTTAGATTTTGATACGATACTTTTCGGATAAAAGAGTTCACCAGGTCTTTGGTTTTTCCTCGATTGAAACCGGTGCTCCCCGTGTTCTGCCCCGATTTCTACAAGTTGTGAAATAAGTGCAAAGCCTCCTGTATATTTTGATTAAGACATATATTTGTGTAGCATTTAAACTCAGTGCATTAAGGTCATCAAACGTTCAGTGCTTGTGCCATTGCCTTATGTACAAATAGAATATCATTCTATTTGATACTGTTTTGTGTAATTTTATGTTCAGAGATATGTTTTATTTTGGATGCTTTATTTAGAATTAAGGTTTTGAATTGATGTCCTTCGTGGTATTAAGTCAAGTTGCTTTAAGTTTTAAGTTTGGAGACTTTTCACTGATTTTACATTGGGTCAAACCCACGCAACGTGTAATCCCACATTCATAACAAACTAATTTGTAAGATATTTGACAGTCTATATTTGACTGAAATCATATTTGCTTAAATAATCTGTAGAGATTGAACTGATGGCAGTGTTGATCACAGCCAAGACAAGTATTCATTCAGTGTAGTTTGGTAGGAGTTTGTGAACGAAGCGATTCATAAAGATGAGTTCATGTACATGCCTAACAATTGAAAGACATTTTCAAAATAAATTAACCACACAAAAATCTAATTGAAGATTTTCATAAAACGCAGATTTATTATCATGCATATTTAATACACAACAGCCTTTCCTGTTTGCCATTAACACATATATATTCCTGACAAGGATATTTTGTAGTAATATCTGTACTTTCTATGAAAGAAATTAGAAAAAGAAATCTGTCTCTTGAAAATTGAAATGAGATTAAACATTTTGTATATATATAGAAAACTTCAAAGTAATACCCGCTTTCCCAATAAAGAAAATGTGTTTTATAAAAAAAATACATTGCTTATGTACATCATACAACAGTTAAATAGTATTATATATTTTTAATGAATCTTCTATCATCTGAAAAGGCCGTTTCAGGCGTATTTCTGATTGTGTTATATCCCATTGCAAATCCTTAAAGTTCACACTAAATACTTAAATTTTGTGTATCAGTGAGATTGATGGCTACTTCTCGTCATAAATTGTATACTGCATTTAGCCCTGTAAATATTGAAAACTAACTAGCTTTGATATAAGTAAACCTGCATTCAACTTATGAGATTATCATTGTTGTGAAAATACAAGGCAATTCTACTTTGTGCAACATTTCGGGAATAACATGGTCAATACAAGGATAAGACCCTGGAACTAATCGAAACTAAAAGTATATTTACTGCAAAATAAACAATTTTAAGGAGTGCTTTTTTCAAACAATGACAACATTCCCATATTGGTTCATGCCTTTTGTTCAGAATGTGTCAGCGTTTGTATTTGATACATTGTTACCCAAGGTAGATTTACCTGGCATTGGTTGTGATACAAAATTATATATGTAAATATACAAGAGGATAAAATATATTTACGAATGAACTGTGTGTAACAATCTATATAATTCTTGATAAAGAACACTTTCAAAATACCTTTGTTTTTCTCTGCTTTATGTTTATATTAAGGTTGAAGCATTTTTGAGAATTGCCAGTAGCATCTATGACAGAAGATCTGAATAATCAAGAAGTATTTGTCCTTCATTAAAAAAAAAAGGTTTTCTAAACGATACAAATTTGGACTAGTTGAAGCAACTTTAGTCATTTAGGCATAAATTTTACGTGATGTCAGTTTATTGATATGAACTAAAACTGAAGAACTGCAATAGATGTGGTGATTGCAGAACAATGAATTAGTGTGTGTGTGTGTGTGTGTGTGTGTGTGTGTGGTATGAATTTATACCACATTTTGGTATGAATATTGAATTGCAGATTTGTCAGATTTTAGTATAATTACTGGTCAGCTTAGCATAACATTTAATTGCAATTAAAATGTAATGGTGTAGGTCAATTGATATGTCTGAAAAAGTTGGTAGACTGGGTATATAAATTTAGTAGATAAGGTAAACGAGATCAATTAAGAAAAACCTTTAATTTGTATTAGTGTATTAACAAATACACTATATTTCTTTTTCAACGTTATTATTAAAATTTTCGGCTCTGACAGTATATTTCGGATATTTACTTTCCTAAATTTAGTCAAGTGTAAGTAATGCTTGTAGTTTCGAGAAAAGAGAATTTTGCATACTAATCAAAATACGCCATTGCCGTCACACTGTAACATTAGGATTTTACAAAAAGCAAAATATACATGTACCTAGTTAGGACTACATCTATTTACACCTACATACATTTATAAAAGCTGATAATTTTTTAGAAAGCTGTTTATATATATTATTTTAAGATGATATCCCTGGAAAATAAAATATATAACTAAGATGAAATTAAACGTAATTATTTTATTATCCCAAATTAAAAGCTTGAAATTCAGCCAAAATTTCAGGGTTTTTTCAAAAAAGCATGATGCTTTCTCACATAAGTTTTTTCAGGTATTCTAGGGAGACAAAAAGAAATTTATGTACATGAAATATGTTTATTTTACAACAGATCTACCTTGAAAACACTAGGAAAAAATATGAAATGTCTTATTCTGTGAAAATTAATTGTCCAAAAACTGGCCAGAAATAGCCCATTTTTCTCCAAAATGTCCATCTACCCTAACATCAGTTAAAATAAAAAATATTAATTTCTCTGCAAACTTATCATTTAACATTTTGCATATAAATTCCAATTTTGTTAGAAGCCTGTTGCAAGTAATACTTGGAAAAAATATAAAAACTGTAACATAAATTACACCATCAGTTATGAAACTGATGCATTTGTAGGGTGCATTATGTAACTGAAGCATTATCCCCAGAGAGAGCTGGTTTTTTTGCCAAAATAATCTTTGTTCAGGAAGAACTGGTTGAAAGAAGTTCTGGGAGTGGTACTTGTTGCTAAAATTGTACATGCATTACAATTACTCTAAACTTGTTCACTGCAAATAAATGTTATGTAATGTAACATAAGTTACATAACAACTACATGATGTAATCTTTATGTAACTGATTGTAACTGATAATTAACTTTTTTGTCCAAAAACTAGACCTTAAACACAAATTCCAAACCTTTTCAACTTGATTTCTAACTAAAATTATAAAGAAGAACATTACTTATCATTATACATTGGAAATGATAACAAAGGAAAAAATTCCCAAAAATGTGTGTTGTCATGTTTTGGTACAACTGAAAACCTGCGCTTGGTCCACTAGTTTCTGTACGCTGTACATCCAACCTTTTTCATACATTCTAAACCCGCACACGGATGTTGCTTCTTGCTGTCCAAATGGAAATTTAAATGATACACCTGAAATTAGTCCGTATTAAAATATTAAAGATCTTTGATATGAATTCGTTAACTGGTAATTTTAACATTTTGACATAGGAGACTTTTCCTAATTCATGCCCTGCCTAATCTGCCTAATTTAGGCTTATTTCATTCCCTATTTCTAGTTACTTGTGTAATTTTTGAATATTTCACTGTGACTAGAAATAGTAAATATACTATTAATTGATATTTACTCATATAAGTAATATCAATAATTTGTTGTTATCAATATTTTGAAATATACAAAACTAGTTGGATTTCAAGAAATAGTTTATTATCAATATTATGATCATTAAATTGTCTAACGGATTCGGCTAATTAGCCTAATTAGGTAGGAAAAATAATTTGGAAAAACCTTGATTGATGATTTAAATGTCCTATTTAAAGCTTGTCATTTTTGTTTGTGTAGAACTTTATCCAGTTATCTAGTTGTGTGTCACACACAGGAAACTTTTTGCATAAACCTGGTAAATTCGACTCATGAATATCTTTGTCATTCTCGAATAAACATTTCCTTTATAAAAAAGTCCATTGTGTAAGTGCAAATATATGACAAACCTACTGTATACAATATTGCCACATAAAATTATCAATTTAAAAGTGAAATTCAAGTCAGACCATTCGATGTAATAATAAACAAGTCAAACAATGACACTTTCCTTTCCATGCCGTGATGATGCACTCTTAGGAAGTATAAAGTAATAAAAAAGGTTGTAATAAGTTATGATCAACAATTATTTCTTGCATGTTAAAGCAACAAACATGATTTCTCTAGGTTCTATGTCAATTGTAAAGAAATTGCGTCTCATATTAAATTTAAGATGGAGAAATAAAATACCAAACTGGATGTCGATCTTGTCATTTTTGTCGAGGTGTGACTTTGTTGGCGCAGTAACCTGCCCTCTTTCCCACCGACTAACAAAACGAAGTCTCCTGCCAAGCATCAGTCCATTCCTTGGTAACCCCCAGTGTTGGTATAAAGGTCATCTCCCACTACTAAGTTCCCAGTCCTTACTAGACATGTAGCCTGTATTTGCTTTTGTCCCTTATACGTCCTTTTCTGCTGATTGATCTGGGAGATAACTATTTTGAGCAGTGTGGCCTTCGCACTGGAATATTTTGGCATCGACATGCATCTTGAATACGTACGTGTACAGGTATGCGAATGACCACACACTAACAACATCACTCTTTAATGAGGAAAATTTGATCTTGACCAATAAGATCGAAAAAAGCGCATGTGCGACGAAAACTAACAAATGCTACACACTAGATAATTTTACTACTAAAACGTTAACATCTGAAATTCAGTGTTCAGACTAAAATCTGTCATTCGAGAAATTTTTAAAAATTAATTGTCAATGTGAACAGCAATGACAATTTAATTTCTTTTCTTGCACACCATAAGGGCGTGGCTGCGAGACAAATGTACAATCAGTATATCATTGTTGCATGAAATTTTGTTGTTTCCTCTATTGTTCTGCCTGTTTCCATATTATTGATAGGAATTGCATGATTTGTACATTTAAAAATAATCATTTCACGCTGTGCCTTAGAGATACAGCGTAAATTTTCATAATTTCCAAAATGAACAACGGCGCATTCCCTACCGAGGTCATCCTAAAAATAACAATTTCGACACGTCTATATTTTCAGAGTAAAAACTTTAATGGGTTGCTTTAATTCCAGTTGTTGTATTTAGAAATGTAACATAATCATACTTATTACCAATCTTCGTAAGTTGAACTTTTGCTAAGACAGCACATTCTAGATATTTCCTTTCCAAAAGTCAGTCAGGTACAGATGCTCTTTTGCAGTTCTTGGAAATATAGCATTACTGCAAACTAATCAACATAATCTAACTGTGTCCGTGCAGGTTTTCCAAAAAAGAAAACGTGTAATGATAATTGTTACACATGAATAAACGCGTCGGAGAAAAGTACATAAATAAGGTTTGTAAAATGCAACTTTTTCAGATGATGAAATATTCGTTTCGATATGAAGTCACGCTGTGACAGCGTTTGAGTGAAATGCACAGCGTGACAATTGACGCGGGGGCTACACTTTTGATAGCAATTTCATTTCAATTTCAATTTCATGTCCTGCTAGAAATATGCTGTAGCAGAATGTTTTTCACAACTATGATTTTGTTTTGAAAGTGTTACAAACGTTGACGAATAAAAAATGTACGACAAATCGCCCCCAGAATCTGTTTCTGCATGAGAATATACAAGGAGCGGCTGTGTTAGAAATTTACATCCTAAATGAAATATCCTTCTATGGGCAATACATTTACACACCTATCATTTTTTGCATGTTGTGGTGGCTGAGTTTAGAATTCTACATCCTTTTAAGGTCCATAGCTTCAGAAAACGTTTGCTGGTCAAAATCTTAAGCGCCTTTTCAGATGAACATTACATTGATACGTCCAAAATGTCCTTTATTTCTCCAATTTCCAATATTATAAAGGTATTATAATCTCAGGAGGGTTTTACGTATTCCTTTTACAAAATTGCTGAGTCTTCCTAGACTAACATTAATAAAAATGTAAGTATTTAGAAATAAGTTCACGCTATCCTTTAATCCTAAAACCCCAAAAGTTAATTAAAAATATGATGGGGTCATTACAATATTTTTTTCAGAATTACAGTGTTGATTTAGTACAGTAATTATCAGCACAGCCGCAAATACTTGTATTGCAGAAGAAATGATTTTTAATTACCTGACAAAGTATTCTTAAATTAGATAAGTCATGTTACCCGCCTATTACATTGCAACTCGTGAAATGCAGCTAACATTAAAACTCTGAGGCAAGTTAGTTGAATACATGAGCGACTGGTACAGAATGTATAAGCTACAGGCACTAGAATATGAACAATGTGTTTTCCCTGTATTTTTTTCAAACTAAAATGTTTATTCAAGTTAATAATACAATTTATTTTAAACCAAACTTATGTACATTTACATCACTTGACTGTGGTTATTCCGAATTATTTTAAACAATAGCATTAAAATTGTATCATCCCAAAACACGACAATGTTTCTGTTAGGAATGAATTATTGATTCCAGTACACAAAAATCGTATCAGAATTTTAACATGGTACCTTATGGGACCTTCCTTATATACCCTTATGTACTAAATTGATACGATTTTTGTGTAATGATGTTTTACTCATGTGAAATTATTGTTGCTTTCTTCAAACACTTGATGAAAAGATAATGTAGCATGGCTTCATCGCAAAATTACATTGTTTGTATTCTTTACATCAAATAACGACAAAACAGAATATTGAAGAATGTACATTTTGTATTGCAATGACCAATGGTAATTCAAGTCAAGTGAAGCGAAACGTTGTAAACAATTTATAAAGACGATCAATTACAATCCTTCAGGTAAAGTTTCAAAATTGACCACAAACGTTCATTTTGAACCACAATACCAATAATCACGAAAATGTTGATCATTGCCATGGTTTTCGTTTATGCTAATTCAAGTCAAGTGAAGCAAAACGTTGTAATCAACTTATCAAGACGACCAATTGCAATCCTTGGGGTAAAGTTTCAAAATTTGACCACATATTACGTTCATATTGAACTACAATACCAATAGCCACGCATGTTGCCATGGTTTTCGTTTATTTCGGGATGACACAAAAAACCGTATCGGAACTTTAACACAGTACCATATGGAAGCTCCCTTAAATAACCTAATGTAAACAATTGATACGATTTCTTTGTAATGAAACATTATCACATTAAGAAAAAATGTTCTTGCAGGAATAATTTATTTCAAGATGATATTTTCGTGATGGTTTATTCGTCTTAACATCACGATTTCAAAATATAATTTACATCACAATAACAGAAATATTACGAAACGACAAATCAGTTTTCTTCCGCGTCTTAAATTGATATAAATTTTAGAGGAGTCATTGTAACCAATTCAGACAAGCAACTGCATATCCTTCACTGTGTACACCTCTGAAGCAGCCTGCCGAAAACACAATGAAGACTGTTCAACTAACGTTTCAAATATACATAGTCGTGGCCCTGGTAAGTGATTATTTTCTTTTAAAGGAAGAGTAAACGTAGGTTAAAAATAATTTTCATTCAGAGGTTTTTCTTATTCAGTTTAACTTTATCGGGCTAATTTGTTAACAAACTTGTAAATAAGAAAAAAGCCTAAGCAACATTTACAAAGTGGTTAAAGCCTCGCATTTTGCAAATATTTTTAAATACAACCTTGTGAATACGGTAAAACAACATCTTTAACATGTGTAGTGTCAACTCAATACTGCCGTATTGTTTGCTTTTTTATCTTATCTATTTGGTGCATTTTATCCTCTGCAGGTTTCTCCGGCGTTGAGCGTTGGTTGTCACAGCCTTTGGGTGCAGTTACTGAGCTGGGCAGGTAATGGAAGGGATCATGTTGGTAATAAGTGTGATAGTTGGATAGCAGGGAAAGCATGCGATCCGCGCTTCTATATTTGTGTCGATTATAAAACACCGTAAGTGTCAATAGGATTTTACTAGCAATTTTTTATTAATCATCATTAGTCGATTAAAAACCTTAAAGGCAGTCGTCAGATTTGCACTTTAATTTCTAGAAAAAACAGGTTTGACTGTGAAGGTTTACCATTGACCAAATAGCCCAGTCAACTGTTGGTAGTTTTGAACCAATAGAATTTACTCTGGAACAGTAGAATGTGCTTTTCTAAGCATCAATATCACAACGTGAATTTTTTACTCGAAATGTTTAAAAATTGACAGAAATTTGAGACCGCTGCAGAGGGTAAAATTCCTATCATTTTCAGACAATAGCGCATCAAAAGCACAGCGTGAAATTCTGTCGTTCTCTTCTTTGTTCTCTCTGTTTACAAAATGATAGGTTTTTCACGAGCTGAAAATAGGACATGTGTTTATTTTTTACAGACAAGACGGTTCGTATGCAAATAGGTGGACAGGTTCAAACATGGATTCATGTGATTATAGTCGTGGAGTAAAAGCAACGCAAAAATACAGAGGCCACAACAGTGTTTCATTTCCGACAGGTCAGTGCTATTATTTTAATATTTCCAATCTCAAGTTGTACTTTCAAATGTAGAATTTATTTATCATGTGTTGTGTATGGTGGCCAATAGTAATTTTATCTCATTTTTGCAAATCCCCTTGTGACTTCCCCAAAAATAATTATGAGAAATCAGAGCAAAAGAGTTATATCCTATGAAAGTTGCAGACATTTAAACTTTGCAAAGCCTATGTTGTGTATATTTTTGTTAGCCTTAAAAGTCTTATTTTACAGATTCATGTATTTATTTGTCTGAAAATAGTAATACTTCTTAGTCTCATCATGAGCACATAAAGTTAAATTTATATGCTCATGGTCTCATCAATAACATCACTTTTCCTATAAACTCGACTAACCAATTGGCTCCGTCGGCTCTCCAAATCCTTTTTCCCCAAAGTTCCACACTGTCAGTTACGATGAGCCAATTGGTCAGTTTCCAAAGGCGCAGTTAATAGAGAAATCTTGTTATGTCGATTGTTTGATAATTCAGGTGCAAGTATTCTTGGAGGAGGAGTATCCAATCCACTGAGATTTGAAACAATCTATCGTCCTTGGCAGGTGTGTACTTTTTGGCCTATTGTTTGAGTAAACTTTTGCAATTCACTGGCCATCTGATTAATCAGACTAATGAAACCGTCTTCAATCAGTAGCGAATGAAGTATACATCGCATTTGTTGTCCGTCAGGTGCTGCCACAAATGTGCAGTGGCGGATACGTTCTATTCTTAAGCATTGCAACCCACCATCACATGATTTAGCCAAAATTCATACACTTCATACACTTTATACTATACTCAGATCAAGAAATCAAAGGAAAGTTTACCCCCCGCAAAATACGTAAACTGGCCAATGGACTGTCATGTGCCTCTTAGCACGGCACTAAGAATAAAAGGTTTAAAGGTACGAGAGAGCCCATTGACCAGATACAATTTCCATTGGCTGTATTGACCATTTCTTGATCTGGTTTTCAAAGGGCTTCTCAACGAAGCTTCTGCACATGAAGCTATCAAATAGAAACGAAAGCGATTTCCTATTTTTTTGTCGAATTGGACGTGTTTGTTTACATTGTTGTGATCAACAGATCACGAAAGTTAATGTGGAATAAAAATGTTTTCATTTGTTTGATTTTTACAGCAAGCACGGGCCTACGTCAGAATTGAAGACCATGATCCAGCACGGGATGATTTTGTAGATGAACACATGTTCACCCTGTACGGAGCAAGAATTAGTGGAACTTACGGTTGGGCCTATCCGTACTACTCATGGGTTCAACCACACGCCTGACTGACATCAACTGATTACGGACGTTACTGGCATCAAACTGCCTCACGGTAAATATATTTTAATTATGTTTTTTAACCCAATGCGGCTATGCTTTATTGGCAAGCTTGAAAGATCATAAAATTACTATTAAAATTTAGCGCCCCTGCGGCTCCTGAAATGAATTCCATGCTGCGTCTCTGACTCAGACAAAGGCACCTACTGTTTTCAAAATTAAGGGCCTTAACTGTACGTTTCATTCCAATGAGCTCAGCATGAAATTGAATTTCATGATCTGATGTATCATACTATGATACCTCACATTCTACCTCCCACCGAATACAAATATGAAGTTTTTTCATGCCCTTGTTGTTGTAGAATGACCCTCCAGTACAAGGCCGCATGCTGCAGAAACTGGTATGGCCGTGACTGTTCTGTCTACTGTGTGGCACAATACAGTGCATCTCGTGGCTACTATTACTGTAACCGACTCACAGGTTAGTTGTTTACATTTTAGATATTTCCAATGTTTTCAAAAAGAAAAATGCATGCAGTCCTTCTGACCAGCACAAAAACACAAAGCATGCAGTTATCTTGCTCTAAAACTAAAAGACTTTTCATCCTCTGTGGAACAATAGGGTTTTGCACTGAGCCTTTACGTGCATCAAAATAGTTGCATGTTTTGTTTTGTGAATGTTTTGTTCTAATGTATTTCCAAATAAATGCAATGTTTACACTTTTTTTAAATTAAGTGTCAAAATGTTTAAAATGTATTTTCTCTTCGTAGGGGATAAAATATGCAGAAGTGGATACCAGAACCCCAGTACCAATCCTCCCTGTGTGACTAGGGTAGGGTAGGAAAGGGTAGTGTGAATCAAAATGAAAGGATTCAATGTTAATTTTATGTTTTTAAACATTTTCTACATTTTGCCGTCTGCACAATCCTGTAATTTTACAGTTGTTTCTTATCCTTTTTGTTGTAGTTCATTTAAATCTTTCCATACAATCCAGTACACGGAATTCGTATCATTTTGGGAACAATGGCGCATCAAAAAGCACAGTGTGAAATTCTTATGTCCTCTCTTTTGTTCTAGACGTTTCCAAACTGTTACAAATTCCGCGTAATGTACAGAACAGTAAAAGACACTGAATGGCATATTTTGTTCCACTTTATTGAACTTCATCGATTAAAGAGTAGTAACCATATCGAATGCGCAGCTAGAGATCGAGACCATCAGTGAACCGTCACTATCGCTTTGTAAGAACCAATCAAATTGGCGTGGACAAATTTAAGTATAATTTTGCATGAGTGGTTCAAGTAGAAATGTTTTCTATGTTCCAATAAATCATTCCTTTTCATCTTATTCTTATTTGAACTGTGATGTACTTTTGCCGTAAACGTACTTTCATAAAAATACTAAAAATAGACCTTTCGACATCTATTACGTGTCAAAAGATAAGTATATATAAGAAAAATTTTAACAACAGAAACAAAAAAATAATAACGCGGACTATTGAAGAAAACTCACCACTGAAGTAAAATTGTTACCCTGACATTTAAACAAATGTAGCCATGAGTCAAAATATTCTTTTTTATGCATTACCAAAATCATAACGTATTTCGGAATGTATATCAACTGGTTGTAGAGAGGATACAAAAGTTAGTAAAATATTTCTTTCGTGAAGAAATCGTTTCTTAGTCGTAACGTTTCTCTGAATAGAATGATAACTTTTCGGACTGTTTTAGTCTGTAATACGTTTCATTTTGATAATACATGGTACCAAACATAAATTCTTAAGTCACAAAGAGGAATAAATTTGGTCGGACGTACACTCGTTATTTCAGCCATTACAGCCAAGGAGAGCTCATGAACATTAGAATAGTTATTTCGAGCAGACTGACTTTATTGGAATTCATTTGGTTAAACAAAGAAAATTTATACTAAATATGTCTAATGAACAAAAACTAAAACAAGTGTGAATTTTTGTGAAATAAGATTTATGTTGGAGAACCTGTTTTGTTTTGTTTTATAGTTAATAGTTTCTACAAAGTCTTACTTTTGCGTAAATTTTAAGAAAAAAGAAAAACGTTTTCACCTTGCTTTTGATTCGATCGTGTTTGTATCCGAATTTGCCTGACCGATAAAGAATAAACCGAAAGTCTATCTGTCGGAATATTTTACCAAACTTACTTTGCTGACATCGCGAATTTCTCGTTACAAAACACCCAATATATTTCTCACTCTATGGAGATTTCGCACTAGAAGATGCCGCCCTCTATGCAAGTTCCACAGGCCGTTTTTACAACCGTACACAACGGACCTGGCGCAGATGCTTAGTTTCCTGAAGAACACGTGTCAGAGGTACATTTGATAGCTGACCTCTTTTCGGACCTAAGTTGACTCTGTCCATGGAAGTTTAAAGCATGTGGATTACTGCAGACAAGGGTCCAGAAGACCATTTCATCAAACAAATATGATGTCTGAAATGTCAAATTTTATTGCACATACCCTACTTCCTCCTCCAGCCTTTCTACTTTCTGTCGTTCTTCTCTTAACTTATCCTTAATTTCTAACGTTGTGGCATTCTCATCATCTTCTTCATCCTCTTCCTCAATTTCCTCCATTTCTCCGTGATTCTCACTTCGTCCTTCGTCGTATTTATTTCTTACACCTCCCTTCTTGTCACCGTATTTTTTGTCTTTACTTTTGCCGTATTTAGAATTTGAACTCCTGCAAAATATAACATTCCGTTGTAAAAAACAACAAAAACTTTGAAAACTCCTTAAATTGATTTCATTTCGCGACAATAGAATTCCATTCTGTATCTGTCATTCGAATGAATGAAATTATTAAATTACCGTTTCCAATCTCTTTAATTGTAGCCATTTTCAAGAATTGGGTTTTCAAAGGATGGAGATAACTTACTCTTCGTCACTATTGTAATCCCTCTGATGTTCATCTTCCTCATTCTTCTCTCTCTTTGGTTCATACCCTGTTTCTTCTATAACCTTCTTGATCTCCTCCTCAAGACTTACATCATCCGCGCTGCCATCTTGTGGAGGTTTTACTCCAAGAGTCTCAAAACAAGAGTTTCTCTCTCGCACGAGCTTATGATAATTTTTTACTGCAGTTTGCAGATGCTCTGAAAGACTTTTCATTCTTTCATTCAACATCTTCATGAAACTCTTCTTCTGTTCTTTTGAATCCTTTGCTTCCTTTGCATCTGCTGGCAGTGGTGTTTCAGGTGGCCCATGCCCATTGCGCATTTCCTCGGCTATTGGTGTGAAGCCTTCTTGAGTTGTTCTGGCATCTGTTGAGTCGGCCAATAAGTCTTTGTTTCCATACGAATCTTCATTCTCCTCGTTAATACTGTGTGTACTCGAAGTTGCACTTTTGTCCCGAGGTATCGCCTGAGTATTTCCCAGAGTGCCTTTTTCAACTTCCGTTTCTGGTTCACTTCCGCTTACCACTATCATTATACTGGGTTCTGTGTTTATTCCTGTGTCATCAAGTCCTTCAAAACAAGAAGTATATAACCATTTTAGTAAGGAAAGGGAATAACTAAACGTAAGGATGTCAGGAAATCGTATCATTTGGAAACAAAGGGAACAAAGAAGAGAACGAAAGAATTCACGCTGTGCTATTGATACGCTGTTGTTAAACTTCTGATACGAATTCCGTATCCTGCAGATGGATATTTAAATGAAAATGTTTACACGATACTTTGATAAAGCCCTAGTTTAAACCAAAAGTCTAAAACAGGGATACCAGTGGTTTCAGAACAGTGTTTCGTACTGGTCCCCTCGACCGACCATGTAACACAAATTTGATATTTTAAGCGAAGTTAGTTATCTTTGTTCACTTTCCATTTTTCGTAGTTTGAAACATCTCACCATCAAATCCGAATCCTGAGTCCGCGGCTTCTCCACCCTCATCTCCCATCATACCAAACCCAAACATAGGGTTAAACAAACCTTGAAGCTCTTCGTACATCTGACTCACATCCTCCTGTGGACATAAAGTTCAACACACATTACAAGCTTTTGAAATCGGTTGGACACATTAACTTATTTGTATTGAGGCGCACAAAAACCTCCAATGTTCCCCAAATGATATGGAAAATTTGTAACGATCATCAACAGGGTGGAGGACCTAAATCTCTTAATGCCCAAGTAGCTGTATGCAATTTCATAATGACATACTGGAAGGTCCATAGGTACAATGGTAAAATGGTGACAATATATTGAGTCAGGGGAATTTTCAGCTTTTGGACCAATTATCTATGCCATCTTAGGATATTACTGAAAAAGTAAAATGAGAAGACATAGAGTAGTGTTTAAATTATGTCTTTATTTTTCTGAAATAATGTACAATAATTGTATAAAGTGGTCCAAAATGGATATAATCATGATCAGAAATATAATTCCATAATGACAGTTCCTATATTTTACCATTGTGCCTTGGAACTTCTGGTCGGCCATTATGAAATTGCATATGGCTACATGGGCATTACGAGATTTAGGTCCTCCATCCTGATCAATGATACCAATTTCAAATTACGTTCTAGTAAGAGATATGATAGAGATCTTCAGTTGTTTTGTCGTGGGCACTGTACAGGAATCAATACTTTCTTCATGTTTAAAACCAAGTTTTAATCTACAGTTATGTGGTTGAAAACATTTTAATGTCAGTCTGTGTTCGGTGTGTTTTCCAGGGACTTGGATCAACATAAAAAACAATGTTGTTCCCAAATTAGCGATATTGGTACATGTACATAATCAAACGAGGTTTGTCTAATTAGGCTAATTAGGCAAAAATCATAAGATTTTGGTGGGGTGACTGATAGAAGTGTGTATTTTCCAGCCTAATTAGGCTATAGTCCGAAGCCCTAAACCGGCGAACCCTATTTTTAAGCTTTTTTGCGAACAAATGTTTATCACCAAAGCTGGACCACGAGATAGATGGATACGAGTGCAACCAAAAAGAACCAGAACCCTGTGTAATAAATCCCCCAGAAAGAATTGGATGTGGCACACAAACTCTTCGACAGGTGAGATGCCAAAAATCAACTTCTTGTAATTTTTTACCTAAAACCGATTTCCTTAAAAATTTTCCAAATTTTGTTTAAGGTTATAACTTTATCTATGTTCACTGCACCCCTACAAATCATATACCAATTGATTTATCTTAAAATTCTCTATTAAACTGATATAAAATTAACTGGTAATGAGTGATAATAAGGTAACTGCAATAAAAATAAAAATAAAAATTGACATGCCCTAAACCGGTGAATGTATGTTTCCATGTCCCGGCATAAAGTGGCAAAGACTGGCAAAGACCAGTGAAGACCAGCGAATAGTGAAACCCTTATTTAAACTTGTGAATACCAGTACAAAGTATTTTTTTAAAGTGGTGAATAGCGGTTAATCTTGTATATGTTGACTAGCATCAATCGGTTGTGAGGTGAAGTGAATGCACAGAGCAAGCAAAAGCTTAATATTCATTCTATAACATTTATTTCTTCTCTGGAACAGCTTGACAATGGTTTAACAACAGCTGAGGCAGATATGACATGAATTACTCTGCCAAAGATAAAATAAAAATAGGCATGAGAACTGAAATG